>JAJLZY010000001.1:0-225407 GCA_030564885.1 Metschnikowia kofuensis (nom. inval.)
GTACTTGACCCAGGCCACAGAAACCGACAGCTCGGTTCCAAAAGAGACCGGAGCCAAGTACGTTGCCGAGGTCGTGGGCAACGTCAAGGCGTTGTTCAACGACAGCAACAAGGCAACCGAGGAGCTCGAGGAAGGTGCCGTTGAGGTGGTGAATGCGGACTTCTCCTTGGCTTACGGGTCGCGGATGTTGTTGAACAAGACAACCTTGCGGTTGTTGAAGGGACACCGGTACGGATTGTGTGGGCGTAACGGTGCGGGAAAATCGACGTTGATGAGAGCCATTTCCAAAGGACAGTTGGAGGGCTTCCCTTCGCCCGAGGAGTTGCGCACGTGCTTTGTGGAGCACAGGCTCCAGGGCGAGGAGGGAGACATGGACTTGGTGGGCTTCATCGGGTCAGACCCGGAGTTGGCGCACGTGAGCGCCGAGGAGATCGCGTCTGCGTTGAAACAGGTCGGCTTCCCCGACGAGCGGATCGCCCAGAACGTGGGCTCGTTGTCTGGAGGATGGAAGATGAAGTTGGAGTTGGCCAGAGCCATGTTGATGAAGGCCGACGTCTTGCTCTTGGACGAGCCCACCAATCACTTGGACGTGGCCAACGTGCAGTGGCTCCAGAACTACTTGGTCGAGAACACCCAGATCACGTCGTTGATTGTGTCGCACGACTCGGGGTTCTTGGACGCCGTGTGCACTGACATCATCCACTACGAGAACAAGAAGTTGGCCTACTACAAGGGCAACTTGTCTGAGTTTGTCAAGATCAAGCCCGAGGGCAAGTCTTACTACACCTTGACGGACTCGATCGTGAAGATGGCGTTCCCCCCACCCGGGATTTTGTCTGGTGTGAAGTCGAACACCAGAGCCATTGCGCGTGTCTCGAACGCCACGTTCACGTACCCGGGCGCACCAAAGCCTTCTTTGGTGAACGTCTCGGCCAGTTTGTCGTTGTCCTCGCGTGTCGCCGTGCTCGGGCCCAACGGTGCGGGTAAATCCACGTTGATCAAGTTGTTGACGGGTGAAACGACCCCAGACGAAGGAAAGGTCGAGAAGCACCCCAACTTGAGAATCGGCTACATTGCCCAGCACGCGTTGCAGCACGTCGAACAGCACAAGGAAAAGACCGCCAACCAGTACTTGCAGTGGCGGTACAGGTTTGGTGACGATCGGGAGGTCTTGTTGAAGGAATCTCGTAAGATCTCGAAGGAGGAGAAGGAGATCATGGAGAAGATGGTCGAGGTCGGCGAGGGACTCCAGCCAAGACAGATCGAGGCGCTTGTCGGAAGACAGAAGTTGAAGAAGTCTTTCCAGTACGAGGTCAAGTGGAAGAACTACTTGCCCAAGTACAACACCTGGGTTCCCCGTGAGTTCCTTGAGAAAGAGGGTTTCGGCAAGTTGATCCAGAAGTTTGACGACCACGAGGCTTCGAGAGAAGGTTTGGGTTACAGAGAGTTGACCCCCAGTGTCATTAGAAAGCACTTCGAGGACGTTGGCTTGGATGGAGACATTGCCGACCACACCCCCATGGGCTCGTTGTCCGGAGGTCAGTTGGTCAAGGTCGTCATTGCCGGTGCAATGTGGAACAACCCGCACTTGCTTGTTCTTGATGAGCCTACCAATTACTTGGACAGAGACTCTTTGGGAGGTTTGGCCGTGGCCATCAGAGACTGGTCGGGTGGTGTGGTGATGATCTCGCACAACAACGAGTTTGTGGGTGCGTTGTGTCCCGAGCAGTGGCATGTGGAAAACGGTGCGGTTGTGCAAAAAGGCGTTGCTGCCATTGACGCGTCTCGTTTTGCCGACGGTGCCGAGTCCGCTGAAGGATCGCCAGCGCCAGAGTCGGTCAAGGTGCGTGCAGACGACAACGACTCGCCTGCCAACATCAAGGTGAGAACCAGAAAAAAGAAGATGACCAGAAACGACAAGAAGTTGCAGGCGGAGAGAAGACGTTTGCGTCATATCGAGTGGTTGAGCAGTCCTAAGGGCACCCCTAAGCCTGTCGACACCGACGACGAGGAAGAGTAAGCTCGGCGGCATCATAGACTCCCGATAAAAACGAAAGCATATTGATGCTTCAGGATGACTGGTCTTTGTCTCAGAAGGGTTCACTACACCATATAATTATTCAATACAAATCTGTTAGCAAGAATCGGCGTATAATAGGGTATAGTTGCAAGAAAACAAACCCTTCGTGTTTGTGGCCATGCATCGTGATACTCATCACTTGGAGTCATGAAATTCATTGAATCTATTGAGTTTTTGGAATGTAATTGGGGTTGAAGCGATGGTTCAAAAGATTGAGACACATTCAGGTAACAATCTTGGAAGGCAAAATATGATTTCGTTGGGAAACTAAAGTACCAGAAAAAAACAAGAACCTCGATTCTGTCAGCTTTAGCTCGTTGATTGCTACAATTTTTCAAGTCTAATCGGTCTCCCAATTTGTTGTGTTCGATCTTAACGGGGTTATCTCATTTCTTAAGTCTATTTTTCTTGATCTGTTGTACATCAAATCTCAGTTCGCTGCAATGCCTCAGTTGGCGAAGAGAGAGCCCAAGTGACAGTATAACCAGTCAATTCTTTCTAAAGTTCTGGAAATTTGAACATGGTCAATCGTAGAAAGAAAAATAAAGAAAAATAAAGAAAAATAAAGAAAACAAAGAATATAAAGAAAAAATAATGAAGAAAAAAAAGATGCTTCTTTACTGAGATGCAGCCAGTCGAGCCAGACCTAGACGAGCATTGAGAGAAGAAACCGATCTATGAAATTCTGAAACCATGCCCCAGATTTTGATTCCATTTTCCCTAATTTCGTGCTTCATAACTTCACTGATTCATCAATTCGTTTTTCTCAACACCGCTTCGCTAGTCATAAAACTTTTTATTTGCTCTGCAAACTATCAGATTTATATTCAGTGGTCCCTTGTTAATTAAAGGGCACTTCCCAACTCCGACCTCAGCATAGGAACGATGCACCGGCCGACTGAGGAATTGGTCGCCGTCCCTAGGGCCTGAGAACGAGAACAAAATCCATATACTGTCAAAGGGCCAAAAAAAAGGAGGAGAGAAAAAAAAGAAGGAGAGAAAAAAAGAAGGAGAGAAAAAAAGAAGGAGAGAAAAAAAGAAGGAGAGAAAAAAAGAAGGAGAGAAAAAAAGAGGGAGAGAAAAAAAGAAGGAGAGAAAAAAAGAAAAGAAAAGGAGAAGAATTAAAAAAATACATTTCTCGCCAGTATCCCACGACTTATTTGCCAAGTTTTTCAAGAACTTATAGGCTCGAATGTCGCCATTTGGCCATGGGCTGGGACCGGTGGCGGCCGCGGTCACGTGACGCGCTCGCTCACTGAGAGGCAACCAGATCCCTCACAACTACTCCAGACACCGACTACTTCAGACACCAACTACTCCAGACATTAAGTAGCTCCAAAACCCGATCAGCCCATACTGAAACAACCCAAACATGGCCGACAGATACTCCTTTTCGTTGACGACATTCTCGCCCAGGTACGTTTTCTTTCAGTCCCCTTAATTCCCGCGCCCTTCTTGTCATACTAACCCCTGCCAGCGGGAAATTGGTCCAGATAGAATATGCCCTTAACGCCGTCAAACAAGGTGTCACTACCATCGGCATAAAACTGGCCAGCGGCGTTGTTTTGGCCACGGAACGCAAGCTGAACTCGACCTTGGTCAAAAACGACTGCAACTCGAAAGTCGAGATGATCACCCCCGACATTGCCATGACGTATTCGGGCATGGGCCCAGACTTCCGTGTGCTTGTAGACCGTGCACGCAAATTGGCCCACACAAACTATAAGAGAATATACAACGAGTACCCGCCGGTGAGAATCATGGTCCAGGAGCTTGCCAAGGTCATGCAGGAGCTGACGCAGTCGGGGGGAATCCGGCCCTTTGGCGTCTCGTTGTTGGTTGGCGGCTACGACCTGCACTCGGACAAATACCAGTTATACCAGGTCGATCCGTCCGGCAGTTATTTCCCGTGGAAAGCCACTGCGATCGGCAAGACGGCGGTGAGCGCCAAGACGTTCTTGGAGAAAAGATGGAACGAGGATTTGGAGTTGGAGGACGTCATTCACGTGGCTCTTCTAGCATTGAAGGAGTCCGTGGACGGCGAGTTGACGGGCGAGAACTTGGATATCTCGGTTATCAGCGACCCGCAGGAGCACTTGTTGGGATTCAAGGGCACCGACGTGCCTGGTCCCAGAGTCAAGAACTTGTCTGCTGAGGAGATCAACGATAGACTAGATGCTTTGTAGGTGAAGACAAGGGTAGGCACGTGACTCGTGGCAAATGGAAAATGGCAAATGGAGAGTGGTGTTCAAGACAAGGCCAGTTTTTTCCCGCAGTTGCGTTTGCGAAATTTTCTTGCGAAGAAACAAGCTCTCATTGAAGGCTTGAACTAGAGATTCAAAGGTGTTTTTTCATTTACCGAGTCTCTCGTTGATTTTCGGCAAAACCCGTGACTGCGAGGCTCGTGAACAAAAAAAAGCTAGGTCTGTTACTGTTCGGGCGAAGAAATGCATACTTCATCGTATCATCCCGGAGAATTCGGTAGAATCGTCCTGGCGAGTATCTCAATGGTGTTGAGAGAAACTCCATACATGCTTAAGTAAGAATATTATGAGAGTCCATGAATAAATCATCCAGGCTTAAGCTACTAAAAGCCCCATGGTGCACTTACTCTCATGCCAGATGTCACCTTTCCCATTGACCCCCAGCTCAAATGCAAATAAAAGCAAAAATGTATTTTGGAAGAGAACAATTCAGTCTTTCATCTCTCGTTTATTTTTATTTTTTTCCCTTTTTTTCTCATTTGTTCCTTATTTCATCACCCAATCCATACTATGGGTTTCATACGCACCTAAGAACCCCCAGCGTGCATGGCGTGCGGCTCACGTCACGTGCCGCGATCGCATCGAAAATTGTCTAGAGATGAGAAAGATGAGCAGCCCATCTCCAAAAGTCAACTGATTCACTCCACTTATCACACCCACGCCATGGCGAAAAAGAAACAAGGAAGATCGCAAAAAAGGAGATCGGAGAGAAAGGTTCTCGATGCATTCCACCTCGCCGAACGGGCCGCCAACGGGTCTGCGTCGGGCTCAGACAACGAGGACGACGATTTGCAAGTGAGAGACGGGATTATGGATGCAAGAAAGTTCATGAAAAACCAGGATGATGACGAGTTCGAGGATGAGGAGTTGGACTCCGATGAGGCCATGGCCTCGGACGACGATTTCGATGTTCTCAACACAAAATTCTCCCAGACTATCAGAGACAAGAGCAAGAAGAAACGCAAAGGCTCAGAGACAGATTCTTCCGACAGTGAGGACGACGACGGGTACCATAGTATCGATGAGTCTAAGCTTGTCACGCTTTCGGAGGCCTGGGACATGGACGATAAGGATTTGGCGAGTGTGCAGAAGTCAAAAGACGTGGTTTTGGATGAGAACTGGGACACCGAGAGTCTGAGTGAAGAGGCATCTGAGTCCGGTTCTGATTCTGGCTCTGAGTCCGGATCCGAGTCCGGGTCCGAGTCCGAGTCTGGCTCTGACCTCGAATCCGAGTCTGAAGACGAAGAAGCCATGCTCAGAGGGTCGGGAGACGAGGCCGACATCGACATGACTGCGACCCAAAAGACCGTGCAACGCAGCTTGAAAACGGCCCCAAAACACCGTAAACTCATCACCGAGACTATCGACGAAAACGAGTATAGCGTGCCCACGGGCGGGCACAAGCTCTCGATGGCGGAGATGATGGCCGCCGCAGACCCCTCAGTTGCGCCGCTAGTGGCCCAAAACGATGACGACAATGCCGCATCCAGGGCCCTTGCCGTGCCCCTCCCGAGACACATCCAGGAGAGAAACAACCGGAAAGTCGCCTACGAAATCACAAAGCAAGACGTCAGCAGGTGGCAGGACTCTGTGCGTGCGATCCAGGACGCAGACCACATGACGTTCCCCTTGGCGCCGCCTGCCGAGGAAGACCAGGAGGAAGTCGATGCGGAGGAGGAGTTGGACAATCTCAGATTCGTGCCTGAGGCGGGCGAGAACAGCGGGAAAACCGAGCTCGAGCTGAAAATCAACGTGCTCCTCAAGGCCGGTGCCCTCGTTGACGAGTCGAACGAGGCCACGTTCGAGCAGATCGCCGCCGCCAAGCTCTCGAAAGAAGACCTCTTCAAACGCACACAGGAGCTCCGGAGAATGCGCGAGCTCATGTTCAGAGACGAGCAGCGGGCCAAGCGGATCAAGAAAATCAAGTCGAAGCAGTTCCGCAAGATCCGCAAGCGGGAGCGGTTGCGGGACGCCGAGTTGGTCGAGGGCTCCGACGCCGAGTCCGACGCTGACGACCACGACATGAAGCGTGCCGAGGAGCGCATGTCGCTCCGCCACAAGACGCAGTCCAAATGGGCCAAGAACATGATCAAGTCCGGAATCACCAAGGACGCGTCCACGCGTGCGGAGCTCGAGGAAATGCTCAGGGCAGGTGAGCGATTGCGGACGAGGCAGATGGGACACGCCGAGGGCGAGCAGAGCGACGCTGGTGTTTCGGATGTCGAGCAGGACTACGCCAACGATGACGAGGAGGCCGAAAACGAGGAGCGCGGCAAGCTCGGCAAGGGCGTGTTGGCCATGGACTTCATGAGGATGGCCGAGGAGAAGAAACGGCGCGAGAACCAGCGGGAAATCGAGTTTTTGAAGAGCATGCGTGAAACGGGGATTGCGGAGTTCGAGAACCAGGACAAGAACTCCATCAACCAGCTGAAGAACCAGGGCCGCAGAGTATACGCGCCCTCTGTTGCAGCCACCAAGGACGAATTGGAGGAGGTGGAGGAAGACACGCTCCGGGATTTCCGGGACGACGAGGCCAAGAGCCTTACGAATAGACTCAGCGTGAAGGAAAGGCGGGGTCAAGATGCCGGCTCGGACAATGAGGATGTGGAGCAGCCGCCAGCCAAAAAACACAGGCCAACGAACAAACACAGGGTTGAGGAGCTCGATCTCAGCGAGCAGGAGTCTGCTGACTCCGAGACGCAAGTCTCTGAAGGTAAAAAGGAGAGTCGAAAAACGCATGGGAAAAACACTAAATCCGGGACTTCCGCCCAGACCGGCGGCAAAAAGGATGTTTCTGGCGTCAGCAATAGCGACAATGATAATGACGACGACGATGACGACGACGCGGCCAATCCCTGGCTCACAGCAAGCGAGCCCACCGTCAACAAGTCGAAGAAGTACACCACAATCACCGAAGACTCGTCGAAGTTGGACAAGGCCGCGAACAAAATCGCCAAACACAGCAGCAAGAAATCCGCAGGCACGCTGAAGCAGAAAGATACATATATCGACTTGGAGAAGGTCATGAACATCTCTGGAAACGTCATGGGCAGTGAGGATGAGGATGACAAGACAGACCCGCGGATGTTCCGCCAGCAAAACCTCATTCTGGAGGCGTTTGCCGGCGACGACGTGGTGGCGGATTTTCTCGAGGAGAAAAAACAGGTCATTGAAGACGAGGACGACAAAGAGGAGGATTTGACGCTACCTGGCTGGGGAGGCTGGAGTGGCGCAGGTGCCACAAGCAAGCCGAAAAAGAAGTTCGTGCGGAAAATCGACGGCGTCGCCCAGAAGGATAAGAGAAAGGACAAGGGCTTGGACAACGTGATTGTCAACGAGTCGGTGAACAAACACAACCTCAAATACCAGTCGCTGAGTGTGCCGTTCCCATACGAGTCACGCGAGCAATACGAGCGGGCCTTGCGGATGCCGGTGGGCGAGGAGTGGTCGTCGAGGTCGACGCATCAAAAGACTATTGTTCCGCGGGTGGTGGTCAAGCAAGGTGTGGTGATCGATCCTTTGAAGGCGCCTTTCAAGTAAGTAAAGTGATAGTAAATGGAAGCAAATGGAAGTAAATGGAAGTAAGTGGAAGCGAATGAAAGCGAATGGGAGCGATTAAAGGCGCACATAAAAAACCATTAAAAGCAGAGTGTGCCCTTCATTGGTGTAGTTTGAAGTAAGGGATATGGTTTGGTTGTCTTAAGCTCCAGATGATTAGGGGTCAGGTGGTCTTGATGCATTGAAGTCTGAGAGAGTCTGTTAAACGTTGCGAGAAAGAGGGAGTGTTTTTCATGTGATCTGCTGGAAACTCATGTCAAGTAGTCTTTAAGTTGTGTTTTTATTCCGTTGATCCAAATTCTTGCAGATACTGCTTTATTAATGAAGAGGGTTGGAGGATGTTGGTGATCTCAATGAATGAACAATCTATCTCTACTCGTCGAGATTGGGTATAATGATGCACGGCAATATGAAGCAGAAGGATCAATTTTGGCTTGTGCCGTGGTGTTGAAATATCGGGAGAGCACAAAAAGAGTATTTGCTCAATCATAATAACCACAAATTCTTTTTAAGTTTTAAATTCACTCGAAAATATGAAGAAAGATAATTTGGAGACCAAACTTCAGATTGAGGGTTGGCGGGTTTTGGGTGCGAAAGTGCGGCTGCGAAAAACATTCATGAGAAAACCAATCATATGTAACACGAAAGGCAGTGAATGAAATCAAACTCAATGAAGCGTGGTTGGAATTTCATTTGTTGAATTGATGGTGAGTCTTCATGATTCTTTTTTCTGATGATGTTTTGTCCGATTCAGCCATGCCATCACCTGAACTCATTGGCTTCAACTACCATACTGTTACCATCGCTCACCAATGACTCGCATAGAAATCAAATCCTTAGACTTCAGTGATTTTTTGGTGTTTGAAAAAAATATGATTTTTAGTGACAGATTTTGTCTCCAAGACTTACATATCTATGAGACGTCTCTATTTTCTATTTTTGGGTTGGATCAACACCATCATTATTATTGGACGAGGTTACTTAAGCCAGGCCTCTGATCTAATCTGAAAAGGCTTCAGTTGTGACAAAGCCAATTACACAAGAATTGCAAAGAGAACAAAGAATAAAGGGAATGTGAAGGATTCTTACATGTGGTTTCTATATGATGAGTACTAGCCCGACTAGGCCCGATGAGCTGCGTTTCTTTCTCTTTTCTCTAGAACTTCCATTTGGATCACCTCACAATACAATAAGCCTCGTGATACAATACACCTCGTAATACAATACACCTCGCAATACAATACACCTCGTAATACAATACACCTCGTAATACAATACACCTCGTAATACAATAAGCCTCGTAATACAATACACCTCTCTTCCGCAGCCGTGTAATCCACCTCTGGCCACCCTTTATCAGCTACTGGACCATGTCTAATCTTTAACTTCACGAATAATCCGGTTCTCTATACACTCGAACCTGTCTTATCTACTCAATCAAAATACCGTTTCTGACTGCCCATTGCTTGCCGCTCATGAACACACCTTCAGGGTCCATCTCCTTTCTGGCCTTGTTGTACTTGACCAAGTTGTCGCCAAACCAGTCTTTCATCACAGGATCGAAGCCCATCATGGTGTAGAATGGCTTTCCACCAAACGCAATCTGGCTCTTCAAATCAGCTTCTGACTCGTGCGGCCCGTGCAAGCCAATGAAGTTTTTGGCCCAGTGGGGCTTACCCTTGGCCTCGGTCATGATATTCTCAAAGATCTGGTACCACTTGTGGGTCTCGACATTGAAGCCAAACGGCCTGTACATGGTGGCGTTCACAAACATGGTCAATTGTTCTGTGCTGATCTTGGCCGCGTCTGGCTGGTGCTTCTGCATGGGCGAGTTGTCCAACAACGGGCGGAAGTTGTTGCCCGGCACAGGGCCAGCACTCAATCTGGTTCTCTTGGCAAGCCACTTTTGAGTAGGGTACAACGAGGGCTTCCCGTCCTGGTCCACAAATGCCTCGTCTGAGTTTGTGACGTTCGAGCATCTGACCTCGATCGGTGCGTGCACGAAGAAATCGCCTTTTTCGGCGGCCTCCTTGATTTTTGCGTCCAACTGCGTCAACACCTCGCGGCCGTTCTGGAGCGGGGCCGACCACTCGTTGACAAACTGCGAGAACAAACAGTCCATGTTCAAGCCCTCGACCGAGTTCTGGACCGCGATGTCGCCGCTTCCCAAGGTCTCGACGTTGCCGTACTGCTGCTTAAACACGAATTTCTCGATCCACGGGGTCAAACGCGGCAAGACATTGACAGAGACCCAGAGCAAAGACTCGTAGAAAAGACGGCCCACGGTGGTGCCGTACCAGGAGCTCCGTGGGTCGCTCAACGCGTCGTCCGACTTGGAGGCTCTCCACAATACGCACGTTTCCGAGTAGGGAAACCACCAGATCCGGATGAACTCCGACTCGAGCCAGAGCGTGTCCCACTCCTTCAAAAGAGTGGAAAACTTGATGATCTCCTGCTTCGACTTGATCGTGTAGCGGGGCACCGTGCGGAGCGTCACGTGGGTGATGATCCCGATCTTGCCCAACGAGAGCAACGCGGCCCGGAAGAGATCGGGTTTTTCAACAGACGAACACTCGACGAGTTTGCCCTGGCTGTTGGCAATGGTGATCGACACCACCTGCTGCGAAACCAAGCCGTGGTACTGCGACGAGCCGTGCGTGCCTGTTGAAATGAGGCCTGCTATCGACTGGTCGCTGATGGAACCCAAGTTCTGGATCGCCAATTGGTTTGTCTTGAGGTACTCGTTCAACTGGAACACCCGGATGCCGGCCTCGACGGTCAAGTCGACGAACTTGACCTCCTGCTTGCCCAGGCCGTCTGCCGCCGGGCCGAGAAACTCCTGTTTTTTCAACACCTTGTCAAATTTGTCCAAGTTGCACAACCACTCGTTGGTCATGGTCAAGTCCAGAGGCGAATGGCCCAGGCCCACGGTCATGATGGTTTTTTTATTGGCACGTGCCTGGTTGATCAATTCCTGGATCTCCTCCACGTTGGAGGGCTGGAACACCGCCAGCGGCTTGCATTGGAAAGTGCCTGCCCAGGTCCGGTGGACGAGTTTCGAGCTCAAGAAGGTCCTAAGCGATTGCGGCACCGACATTTTGCGTCACTTCGAGCGAGAGAATCTAGAGGTCCGGCTTGCCTTGGCAGAGTGAAGTGAGTCCAGCGAGACTAATTATTCTCAAAAATGTAGAGAACAAAAATGTAGAAAACAAAAATGTAGAAAACAAAAATGTAGAAAACAAAAATGTAGAAAACAAAAATGAACTAAAATGAACGAGAGCTCCGGAAAAAGGTTATGTACTGAGAGGCTTGGCGGACCAGGGTAAAATTCCGCCATTGGAATTTGGCACCGAGCAATTATTGAGATTTACGCCTCTGGTCTGAGACTTAGGCCCGGCATGCAGGGCCAGGCCGCGACATCTCGAGGCGACATGCGCGCGCCAATGGTTATGCTTTCGATTGCTAAGGAGCCGCATACCGGCTTTATGGGCCGGAGTTATCTCCAGAATTGAGGTGAGGGGACAACCAAAAGGGTGACAAACAGAGGAAAATGGGGTTTGAGACCATAAAATGAAGCGGAGAGCAGTGGTATTCACGGGATCAGATTTTTATTTTTGTTAATTTGGGGATTCTGGTGGATATTCCCTGGGGTCTTTTGTTTGGGTCCTGGGGTTCTGGCTTCTAATAATGGATCTGCTGGGTCTGATTAATCTTCTTTAGGGCCTGGCGCGGCTCACGGTCGCGGCTCACGGTTGCGGCTAGCGGCACCGCTCAATTAGGTTTGGCCCGCGCCCGTGTGCCCCGTTTCCTCCGTTTCACATATCTTTAGAGCCTCTACCTCTGCCTCTGCCTCTCTCATGCCCTCTACGTCTCTTGAAACCTTAAATATATCATGACTAACTGTTTAATTCTGTGAATTCTGCGCAGTCTTTCAAAAATATCCCCAATTTGTCCTCATTTGTCTCTGATCATCCTCATGTCTTTAAGTTTTTTTCCAGGCATCACAGATTTCGTTATGTTGCCTTTCTTATATGGCTATTCTGTTTCTTTCTGTTGCCGATGGCTTGGGCCTGGCTCCGCCTCTCTCTTTCTGAACTCCCGCGCCTTTTGATCCCCGCGCCTCCTACTTTTAGCGTTCATACTACGCAGGCTCAGGCTCATAGAGATCCTATCACTTTAGACTGATTCTGTTCCGACAACGATCACCTTGCACTTGAAAACTGCTTGAATTAAAATTATCACCACAAACTCTATTCACACTCTACAGATAAATCTGGAAATAAATAAGTAAAGCTGGCTGGGGTACATAATTTAAATGCCCTATATGAGTCTCGGTTTTCTCATTTAATGAGCATCGGTTCGAGCGGGTTCGAGGAGTATCTGACTCGGGTTCGAGGCATTGTAGAATGATGCTTTTCCCAAAATCCACTCATGGCTTTGCTCGCTCACGGAACCTACACCTGCTCTTGCGCTCCGTAATGCTCGCAAGACTATATGTTTACTTTCTTCTGAGGACTTAAAACAGCTGTCTTGCGTTTCCACCTGAAGGAAAATTTATCTTCATAACTCCGGATTACATCCCTTTTTCATTCACTTTCTTTCGCTCACCCAAGCTGTTCCCCATCTAAACTTTCAAGTACAATAAAGCCCTGCTCAAGATATGATCGAAGAAAGTGATGTGTCTTTTAGGGAAGACTTGAGCAGCAGCTTCATGGATGTGGATTCTGCGACAGAGTTGCCGAATGCTGGATCTGTTGCCAGGGGGTCTACAGATGCAAATCTTTTGGAAAATGAATCAGATGAGGTTGAAGACGATGATGTCGAAGACGATGAGGGTGAATACGATGAGGATGAATACGATGAGGATGAATACGATGAAGTCAAAATTGAAGACGTCTTTGAATGTGAAAACGCTCTCGATCAAATTGGCGATAGTCCAGTGGATATCTACCTGCTTGAAAATCCGAATCCTCATGGCTCCCGTCAAACAGTTCAAGGACCTATGGACGGGACTTACATTGTTCGTGACGAAGATTCAGAAACTCCGATACACCCTAGAATGAAAGACTACATCGAGCGAATGAGGTTTGCTCAAATATTTTTAGGACCGGTGAATGTTCCAGAGAAAACTAGTCACCACGTCAGATTGCAAGGCCGAATGACACCCCCACAGAAACACCTCCTTCGGTATGTGAACACGGTGCTACAATATCAGCCGGCGGTTCAGCGCCTTGCGCATGTCGCTGCAAAAAGCAGAAACCTTTATTCGAATCACATCAAACGGTACGTGCTATTTATGGCAGAAAAGGGCTACACGCGGGACAATTTTGTGGTTTGTGGTGAAAAAATGGTAGACTGTATGAAACAATACGAGCAGGAGCACAAAACAGAACGAGGAATGGTGGTGCCTCCAACGCATAAGTTCATTCTAAATTTCCAGATTGGCTTGCGAGCATTGCAAATTTGTCTTGGAATATACCATACCAGAACCATCAATAATGGAGATGAGCGGACTTTACGACAGCAAAAAGAGTGGGGCAAAATTCCCCATCATAACTTGATAATGCAATATGTAAATGAGGCCAAGACACGGCGTTACTTCGTCGCTAAGGACAAAATCCACGATGAGCCTCTCCCCGAAATGGACAAGACGGAATATCTGGACGAACAACTCAAAGAAATGATGGTTGCCATGTATAACAAGACAAGCTCTCCGAAGAAAGAAGTGATTTACGATAGTCTTAATACCATCTTGGGGTTTTTGATCGGGCACCATTTGGTACTAAGGAGCCCAATCAAGTGCAAGTTAGAACTCTCGGACTCTCTGTACACAAAAAAGGACACTGCTCATGGGAATGTTCCTGTTTTGAGTTTCAAGTTTTTAAAGGGCAAAACACTGGATGCGAATAAGCCGCCCCAACAAACGGAAGTCTGTCGTAACAAGGACGTCGAGGTTTGCCTAGTGAGTGCATATGCCATGTCTCTCTGGTATCGCTTCGACTTCAAAGATCGGCACGGTCCTCTCACGGAGGACAGGGCTCCAGACTTCATGAATAAGCTTAACTGGTACCCTCTCAAGGTGTTGTGGTCAAAAAGTCCCGATTCAATGATAGGCATGAACGCAATCAGCCGGAACTATGAAGCACTGTTGGTCAGGCGTTGTCTCAGGGTTGTTGGATTGCATTTTCTGGCAAATTCTCATTTAGGAGAATTTGGGAGTACCCAGAAAGCTGATGCTATGCGTATCGAAGAATACCAGCTCCGACGCGCAGGACAATGGCGTCCAGAAGCGTACCAGAATAGTCATCTTGGACCCTATGCCTCTGAGTTCCTTCACCGTACAGGAGGCTTCGAGCCTACAGAAAAGTACTTTTTGCCTCGCGAGATTGAACCTCCTGAGGAATTGAAATTGAAAATTTTTCCTTGGCTCGAGGAGACGAAAGCCAAGCTCAAGGAGCACGGCGATCAAGCAAATGTCAACATCGCGGATAGAGACTGCTTGACCCTTGCCTTTCTACAAATGCTTGTTGATTTCAGACTGGTCATTCTTCAGGATTTGGCCTTGATGAAGGATATCGCTCCAGGCAGCATTTTCAGCCAGCACGAGGTCACACGGGATCCCATGTTCGTCAGCTTTAAGGCTCGCGTTGACGAGAGAAATAGAAATGCTTCGCTTGCGGCGAGTATTGCTGACCGGCCAAGTGTCAATGACGTCGTCGGTCTCGGTTTTACGCGGGAGCTTGAAATTATGAATGCTGGGTGTGACAAGATGATGAGCGAGTGTTCAAGTAAGCTCGGTTCGCTCGAGCAAGATTTTGAAAAAGCTGAAGCAAGCTCAGTTGCAAAAGAGGCATCTCACATGAGGCATGCAAGTGCCATCACGAGGGAGCTATTAGGCAGCACTTTCAAAGAGAAGCTAAAGAAAATCGGCATGCAATTTGATGACATCAGGGAAGCCAACTCGATAACGAATCGTAATATTCTGTTGATATCTGACAGGTTGTCTTCGGGAATCATTCAACCGATTTCCAGCTTATCGGCTTCATCGAGCAACCCCTCATTTGCGATGGCCACCCAGTCTGCGCTGATAGTGGAAGCGTCAACTGTTTCAACGGCACAAAGCGAGAAAGATGAGCGAGATCGCTTGAATGCTTTGAAGACCACGCGGCTACGAAGGGAAGTATTCGCAGGCTGGCAGTTGCTGAAACAGACGGCGACTATTCCTCAGTTAGTCGAGGAGTGGTACAATCCCAAAGGGCTGATCCCGAGTGTTGAAGAAAGAAACGCAAGGGCAGGTTCAAAGTGGCGTGATTCGCCGTCTTTTTACAAGAGGCGAAAAGCCATCATTGACTTTATTGAATCTGTTACGCGTGATGAGGAATTCGAAGGTATTACAAGAGCGAAGACGGCTCGGGTTCTTCAGGGCCTAATGGTGCTGTTGAATTTGCGGATCAATGGACTAGCCACTAGGCTTTTAAGTATCAGCGAATCTCCCGGTGAACCATCAGGAAGAAGGTTGATCAAGGAAGCATTCAAGGCGAGATGGGATGCAGAGCTTGAGTAGTTAAACGGATGTTAATTTGTGACGCTTGATCCCCTAAGAATTCTTCGCGTTGACAAGCTAGTTATCACTGCTAAACACCGATCCAAACTCTCGGAAAGCATTTGAATCTAACTCTACTTCAAGATACTGAGAGTTATATCTATGATGGATTTTTTGCTATTTCCAGCTGTCATTTCAATTGTTTTAGGGCTATTCGAACGTCTGGAAAAGTCGGAAGTGGCCGAGTCGCGTGAGACCGCCAATGTGTTCAAGCACGAAACGGATCATAGCCAAACCCTCCACTACGGAGTACCTGGGTTGATCTTGATGCACAAATACCAGATTTCATATCGTTGAGCCCGCGCCACAGAAAAAGGTGCAACTAAATACTTTACTATCAACCCACTATCAACCTAGGGCCTCGTTCGCTTCCCGGGCCGCACTTTTCTTCTTTAGCGGTTTCTTCGTTTTTGACTTGCGCAAGCACTCAAAGCCTCACTTGACCTTACTCGTAAAGAGTATGTTACGCGTTGGTATAATACCTTGAATGCAATTTGTACTCGAAGTGTGACAGAGAAGTATACACTGCCTTTTGAGATTGTCAATTTTTAATATTAGTGATAAATCAATAGCCCGTTTTGTTTAATTTTGGTCTCAAATAAAGTTTTGCGGCATTCTTGTAAATGATCCATGGGCCACCACCTATAATATGATGCTTCTTTATAAACCCCCCCCCCCCTTTCTATGGGCTACAGCGGACCCCCTCTACCCGAAGCAATTTTTATTTAAAAAAGGGCTACCCGAAGAAGAAATGACGTGAGATGTATATTTTGTTTATTTCGGCGTCTTTACTGCATTTAAATAAAATAAAAATAGATATATAGTGGAGCCGGATATCGCAGAGCTGAGGCCAGTAAGGGCCATGGCCAGAGTTAGCGCCAAGGCCAGGGCCGCGCACTGGAGCTTATCAGAAAGAGTGCCCTCACTTTTTCCCCTATGTGCTGTGCACGACTCCAGCCAGATGACGATCTGAGGACGCGCATTGCGAAGGGCTAAGATTCGGAGAAAACCCCCCACAATCCTACCTTTCCGCTCATTCTTTCTCACCCTTCCCATCTTTAATCCCTGAAAATCCCCATATACAACATGTCTCGACGCTCCGGACGCGCCAAGCTGTCTGCCGCCGAAAGCAGCCGCACGCCCGAGATCGACAAAGTGCCCGAAATCGACGAACAGGGCGAAATTACCCGCTGTATCTGTGGGAACGACGAAATCGTCTCTATCAACACCTCGCTCCAGCGCTTGCTTCTGCTGAAATACGGCATCAAAATCGACAACGGGCTCTTTATTCAGTGTGAGAAGTGTCTGGTCTGGCAGCACGGCTATTGTGTCGGTTTATTTATCGATAACGACGTTCCCGACAAATACTGGTGTGAACAGTGCAAGCCCGTGCTCCATATGTTCGTCTCCGACAACATAGACCAGACCCCCCGCACATTGTACCGGCCCGTGAACGATTCGAGAGACAGCCTCCTCAAATTCCTGGCAGATACGCCGTCCGGACCCGAGAAATCAGGATCGGACGATGCGCTGGATCAGCACGACAGGCAGGAGAAGTCTACGCGGCTGCGCTCTCGTAGGAGCCCGAACACGTCAGGCACGGAGAACTCTGAGGCGAAAAACGCAGATTCTACGGCCGCAGCATCCTCTCACAGCTTGCCGAGCCGCCAGAAGAGAAAAGACCGGCGCCATGGCGATGATTCTTTTGACGAGCAGCTTCAGCGTGCTCTCCGAGAGAGCGCCGCATCCAATGACCGGAAACGGCCCGCAGAGATCGAAGCGGACCTTTTGCAATCGCGCAAACGCTCGCAGTCCGAAGGCCTGGAAACCGAAGCCACCGACTCCCACATCGATGAGGAGACCGACGTGAAGGCTGCGAAACGGGACTCCCGTGCCAAAAACAAGCTGCGGGCAAAGCAGAAGGCTCGGGCGCAGACCTCGCGCGGCCTGACGCCACAACCAAAGAACGAGGTGGATAGTCTGGTCCCCTCTAAGGAAGAGCTCTTGAGCCAGGCCCTGAAACCGCGGTTTGTCAACGAGAAGTCGACGATCTACGAGCTACGAAAGCGCACAGGTGCCATTCTTGAGTGGCTAGGGCGGTCGCAGATGGAGCTAGAGGAGGAGCGTGATACCAAGACGCTGCAGTTCAGGGAGGCCAATGTGGAGGGCGCCAATCTACTTTTGCTGGTCGAAGAGAACTCGAGGCTAATGGAGAACCTCACGGAGAAAATCCTTGCATGGGAACAAAAATTCGGCAAATATGCTCCATGAAAAAGGCTACAAGTAACGTGCTCTTGGTGAGACCATGACACCCAAAATATGCATTCATCGATTTGCGAGATGCATCAAGACAAACAAAGAACGAGCGGATATGCTATTGGCAATTTCTCAATTACTATACGAGCCAGCATCAACAAGCTTTGAGCCTTAGAATTGACGGAAAACCCTTCTGACTCATAAAATCTCACGGAGCTGTGCTCTGCGGTCTGGCTGTGCATATTCGGCTGCATCCCGCGAGCTATTGACCTCGTCACACATTTGCTCGACCCACTGCTCACTATTCAAAATCCGGTCGCCTCCCACAATATAATTGATATGGGGAGTGAGTGCGCCCAAGTCATGAATCAAACGAGCCTCCTCGTATGTAACGCCTCCTTTAAAATACACAATGATCTCCTGTGTAGCTAGCTTGTCAGTATTTCCGTACTGAGCCGCCACGGTGTCGGGCACGAGCGTGGCGATATCTTGGGTTTCTGGCGTTGATTCTCTGCTCTGTGGCTGTGCCTTGTTTGCACGGGTGGTGATCAGAGCCAAAATGTCGCTGAGTTTTGGGACATATTGCATGTAAATGTTATCATTTTTCGGCATCTGGTTGGCGTTCAGGGCGTTTGAGTTGAACAACTGCTGGATCTTTATCCTGTTTTTGTTGAACAACTGCCCGATATTATTATTGTTGAGATCACCGGAGTTTTCTGAGGCCGCCGCGGAATCTAGACGCACCTTGAAATGCTTGTTGAAGCTTTTGATAAGCAGGATCTGTGACACGGTGGGTGCAGGGCTCGTCGTGATTGGGTCCTGAAGCTTGTTGAGAAGAGCATCCATATCGACTGATCTGCTTGGAAACTTCGCCAGATAGAGCAAAAGTAGCTTGACTTTGTTGATGGTGGAGACATTGAAGTCAGCAACCATATCAAGCAACCGGGTCTTGATTTGCTGATGGCTTTCCAAATCACACACGATGGTCTGTTGAAGCTCGCCAATGGCCCAAAGATTCTGCGACGATATCTGCTTGTCGATCTCGCTTATAATGTTTAGGTGTTTGAGGATATTGTTGGACAATTTCTTGAACTCAGGGAACCGTGTGAGGATCTTTTTGAGCTCCGAAAGGTCCTGTGTCTTCAAATTTTCGATCGAAGACTGCTTCGTCTGCTTCTTATAGTCGTCCACATACTTTTGAAACTTATCGGTCAAATCTCCATAGTTCAAGTACATCGACTCGCGGAAAAAGGTGTCTTGGGTCTCGGACAAGGTAAGTTGCTCACCCAGATCTTCTAACTGCACTACGTTTCGGGATACGCCAATGAGCTCGTGGATCATTGATTGGTACGTCCATGGCGTTACCAAGGGAGTCACGGGGTCGCTTTTACGATCCAAAATGAGAAGCGTGGGTGGGGTGTCGTTGTTCTTGTTCAAGTCGTCAAATAAGTTATTGTTTGAGTTTGAGTTGATGTAGTAGAGCACTTCCGACGCCAAACGTTTCAGTTGAAGCGACTTCGTGTCATACTTAATAACTGGGCATTTTTTCAATGATAAAAGCAAGCTCAGCAAGCTGGTGGACTCCTCAACGGTGGCATTTTGGCCCAGCCCAAAGTCTCCATGTTGAGCACGCACGGAAAAGAGGTTGTCGTTGACAATCGAGAAATCCTGAAAGACCTCGACGACCTGATTTATCACCTCATACTCGTCGGCCAGCGCTATTTTCTCCAAGTCACTTTTGGCCACGGTGTTGTTGAAAAATAACTGGTAATGGCTGTAGTGAGGCGAGGCCAATTCGGCACATAGTTTGGAGATCGAATTGCGGCATGGCTTGATGTACACGACGCAATTGAGATGTGTCATGACAGAAAGATCTTGTGTTTTCTCGAGCATCTCAATTAAAATCACATCCTGCTGAAGCAACTGCAGTTGTGAAAAACTCATGGAGATAATCGGCATAGTGTATTGGTCCACTAGAAGCACCTTTGCCTTGATGGCCGCGGCGAGAGCAGTGTTGTTTTTCGACACAAAAAGCTTTTCGAAGTAGACATCGTTGATGTGGTTAAGACTGAGCAAGTTGGGCATTTGTGCGGAGGCGAAGGGCTCAATAAAGGTGTGTTGAGGTGTGATATAAGTTGCGTTTCGGTAGACCTGAGCTTGGTGCGGCACTAAGGAAACGCATTTCGAAGCGTGGAGAACTGATTTGAGCGTGGACCGTACCGTGCCCAGTGTGTTCATGTGCAGGATATACGGTCGAAGCTGGTCAGGCCACGAGTTTAATAAACTATGAAGGATTAAGATCAACAAACCCCTCGATGATGTTGCGGGCCAGGAAACTGAATTCTGATTGGATAAGAGATTGCAAATCCACGAACGAGCAAAATCATTTTGGACTGTGGTGCTTCAATGTTCAAGACGTTTTGGTGGCGCAAAATTTTACGTGTTCACAATAAGGCCTACTGGATTCTACAATTGCTGTTGAGCTTAACGGAAAGGTCGCATAGGATGTGCCTTATTCCTAAATGACGCTTGTGTCTGAATTCTTGAGCCCGCTCCGATATACTTGTTTTTGATTGCTTACTTAAGCGTGTGCGATTCTCAAATGACCCTAATCAGAATAATCACCCTAGTTGCCTGGTTAAAAAGATATGAAAGAAAGGACAGAAAGAGATTTTGCTGACAGCATTCTTAAAACTCTTTTCATTCATTGCAAAACACTCCACTGTTTTTTGATGTGCATGTGAATTTTATATATAGTACGAGCCGCAATAAAGGTTGCATGCCAGTCAAAGACTTTCAGTTTCTGCAAATTATTTGAAATCGAGGAAGAGACACATACAAAGAATAACGAGCAATACGAAGTAAAGCCATCACAACGCTTTCCTAGGTATGCTTCATCTTTTCTTACGCCAATTGATGTCAGAATATTCTACATCTGCTTTCTTTTATCTACTTTGTGTCCCGATTACACCGTTCTTCTTAAAATTGCAACTTGATAATTTGGCGAAATGAAGCTTTTGATCAGGAGCCGGCAAACAATTTTCAAATTGCTCGATCGACTCAGCGTAAAAATAGGCAAACAATCCTACATAATTAAATTTCAAATCTCAAGCAAATCGCCTCTAATCGCAACTTTATGAGGCTTCAATGTTTGAGTAGACAAGTCATGGGAGAAGTCTCGAGAGATGAAAACAAATGAATAGAGACAAAAGTTTTTTATTGACACCGGTGATTGAGAAAATTGAGAACCAAAAACTTCCTTTTGTTCCACCGTCAATAAAAGCTTACAATATGTCTCTTTCGGACTAGTTGACCCCGAAAAATGGATCTACGAGAAAATGGGGGGATTCAATCTACAATCCAAGATTGAAAAATTTCGGCATTGACAACAATTTTTCTCCCAGACTAGAGCTTGAAAAGCTATTTCGTTCAAGTTTTTGAATCTGCCTCCAACAAACATACTGCTCGGCTTTTTGAAAAGTAATTCTATTGACCTGAGCCTTTATAAAAACGGTCTCCACGCAAAGGTAGTATTACAGCCTCTTATTGCTCATTCATAAATGCGCATCCTCATGAGGATAGTAAAATACCTTTAAATCTTTCACAGGCACCGGGGCCCCACCCTGCTCATGGGCCATCTTGAAGCCTTTCTCGGATTCTACGGCCTTTCCTTGTGGGTATTCGATGGGTGTGGGCGTCTGAGAACGTTCCGAGACGTGCGTCTCGAACTGTTTCTGCATTGCTTCCCAATCAGTGCTGGATTGTTGGGTCTCTTTCACCGCTGTAATAATCTCCCCTATGGCCTTCAGGACATCACCCTCATTTTGGGCGAGAATACTGTCGACCACATCCGAGCTGACTTCCCAGTCATGCTCGTATATGAAATTAAATACCGCGGCAGAGACTGCCGTCGCTCCGTCGAACTGCGGCACTTTCTGTGACTTCAAAAATACAGACAATCTGGGGTTGCTCTCGCGATTTGCAGACATTTCGAATGCCTTGCTGAAAAAACTCAAAAATTCGACTTTAGTGATGCTTTTCAAAATCTCAACATCATTCGTTTTCTGCTGGAAATCATAGTATCCATCGCTAATGGCGTTCCAAAATCTGCTCGTTTCCTCATGCAAATTTTTCAACTTCGTCAACTTCTTGATCTT
Source organism: Metschnikowia kofuensis (nom. inval.) (assembly GCA_030564885.1). Classification (NCBI taxonomy): domain Eukaryota; kingdom Fungi; phylum Ascomycota; class Pichiomycetes; order Serinales; family Metschnikowiaceae; genus Metschnikowia; species Metschnikowia kofuensis (nom. inval.). Next base: position 21,919 of record JAJLZY010000001.1, read on the forward strand.
GAGACTTTCCTTGAACTTCGCGAAGGCCTCGTCGGTGAGCTCATTTCCGAGATATGTTGTTGCAAACTTTTTCAAGAACTCGACGATACGGTATTCGAGGTACTCACAGGGTTTCTCCGATTGAATCAAGATTCTGAATCCGAAATTAGACCTGTTTTGTCTGTATCCTGAGAAGACAACGTAGCCCAACTGCTCCTTTGTACGCAACTGGTTGAAACACGGCTCGTGGATCATCACACTCAAAAGGTCAGTGAGAACTCTAAGCTTGGCATTTTCAGCGCCCATTTTTCCAATTTGCACGTAGTACTCAATGCAAGAATTGACGTTGTTTGGATCGCCCAACTCAACATCATACCTCGAATTCTCGTTAGATGAGAGCTCAAAACTTTGGAGCTCGAGAGCCTTGCGCACCTTCTCCTTGCTCGTGTCGATACAAGCTTTGTTACTGAAAACCAGCTCGATGGTACTGTGAACATCACGTGCTGTCAGGTAGTCAAAATTTCCATGAATAAGCGATTGTACAAAAATACCCTTAGACCAGAGAAGGCTCTGCGAAAACTTCTCGAGATCCTCAAACTTCACATCCTTTGTATAAGCCAACTTATCTTCGATTTTGTATGTCTTCTCGTTGAGGAGCTGTAAGTAGTGCGAGCCGATCTGAGAATACGGCGTCGAAAACCCAAAGTTTTTGAGCTCTTGGGCATATTTGTAGCGAATAGACTCGAATCTGTCTACTTTTGGTTCGAACGAGACGAGACACTGTAAGACTTGCTTGAGAAGTTCTGGAAGTTTGTCGTTGTATCCACCCACTTTCACCGTGAAAGAGCCTCTACTTTGGAATATGGTGCAATGCAACCCAACAAGCTCGGCATAATACTTCAAGTCGTTGAGTTCATCGTCGAGCAATTCAGCCCATAGAGTGCCGAGTACCGACGTCGAGATATCTTCGCCCAATGCAGGAGTATGAACGGTCAAGTTGATATAGCCCTTGGGGACCTCAAAAGTGTCGTCCTGTTTGAACCATGTTTCGTGTCTGTTCGTGTCAGCAATAAGGTGTGGGTGAGAAAGAGACTGCGCTGCTTTTGAGCCGAGCACAGTGAAGTCCTGAGGAATGAAATTATTTGGAGCGGTCAAGTGGAAACTAGAATTGAGGGAAGCCTGTTGGATTGCTTTGTGGAGATTGCTCGGAATCTCATCTAGTGAGTACTCTGTCCCGTACCATTTCTCCTTAGAGGGCAAGTCAGCAAACAGCTGCGAAGTGAGGCTGAGACGAACATTTGAGGGGCTCAAGTACGCACCGTACTTCTTTATTTTCCCGGCGTCAAACTCGTCCATGATGGTGTAATTCAATATGTTTTCTGGTGGTATCGAGGCGTCGCTAGTGAACCTGTATAGGTTGTTGCTCATTTTCGAGACAGTGGACGAGGTCCCCAGCTTTTGCTTGAACCTGAAATTGATCTTGGACATGTCACTGACCTCTTTCCAGATCCATTCCTCGGGGTCCTTGGAATGCAATAATTTGAGATACTCGAACGCGTGCACCACGACCTCCTGCCACTTTTCGAACCCTTCTGGAGTGAGCTCCACTTCCATCATAAACAAGGAGTTTCCGTGGCAGACTTTCATGTTTCCAGCAGACAATGAGGTGATCCAATTTTTCTCCTTGAGAAAATGACACAATGAGCCTTTACTCTCGTGGCCCAAGAGGTGTGAGAAATACTGCCCTGGCTTCGTGCGCCAGTGTTCTTCCATATCGTCTGGAATCATGAACGAAAGCTCGAGCTTGTTCGAGTCCATGATTGATTTGGCCTTGGGGAGCTTGCCCATCTGCTCTGGTGCATAGATAAGCTCGTTGTTGTACGAAGGTCTGGGGAGTGAGGAGTTTGGAATCGCAGAAAACATATCTACCGCCCAATCTGTCAACACATCAAGAGGCTCTGAGCCCAAGATGACCAAGCTCATGATATTTGCCGAGTACTGTTCTTTGTAGAATTGGAGCAAGACGTCACGCACGTTGAGCCCCCTGCTCTCGGGCTCGTCGTTAAGAGTCCCATAGTTTCCTGTGGAGAAGCCATTAAACGGGTGTTTGGGGTTACTCGTCAGTTTCTCGAGCTGGTGCATGCGCCAGAGATCGTTCTGGAGGTTTTTCTTGTTTTCCGAATCCACCGCCCGGATCTCGCGGTCCTTGCAACTCTTGCTGAAGAGCGGGCTGATGAAAAACTGGGCAAAGCGGTCAAGAGCGCCCTCCAAGTGGTCTGAGCCGACCTCAAAATAGTAGTTGGTATGCTCTGCAGCGGTGTAAGCATTGGAGTGACCCGAGTGTTTCGATAAGTAGCTGGCGTACTCGTTTTCCTCTGGGTACTTTTCAGTGCCCATGAAAAGTAGATGCTCGCAGAAATGCGCCAAGCCTGGAATCGTGTACTTACGATCGGCAAACGAGCCCACGTTCACGTCTAGCGACGCGGCCGACTTGTCTGTGGTTGGATCGTGGATAACCAATACATGAAGGTCGTTTTGTGCCAACTTGAGAAACCGGTACTTTCTATCATCTAAGACTGGCTTTTCTATAGCCGAGTCCTCGGCAAGCACAGTATAAGGAACGGACATCGTGGAATAAAGAAACGTCAATGATCTAGAGTTATGCGTGACGCAGCGGCCAAAATCAAACGGGAAACGAGTGCTGGTAAGACCTTTGAGCATGTGCCTGGAAGGATTTTAGAAGGCTCACTGTGCCAATTGATAGTGGTTATGATGTCACTGGGCGTCGCAGGGCCTAGGCAGGCCCCAGGGCCTGGATGGTGAGAATACAAGAGCCGTGCCTAGGTGGGTGCGGCCTTAGGGCGGCGCGAATGGTGGCACTTGGGGCCGATTGCTAATCGAGGCCTGGCTTAGGGCAAAGATTCAGGTCACTGAGAAAGCCGGCAATTGAAAAAGGCGACAATTAAAAAAGGCGACACTAAAGAAAGCTGGTGGTATAAGTATAGCAAGCCAGAGATAGAGGTGGTTCTATGGAAATTGGTGGTTCTATGGAAATTCAGAGAAAAAACTTGGTTTTTTTTTTTTTTTTCAGAATACTCGAGTAGAGCTTGATGATGCTTAAGTATCAAAAATTCTCCATCTGATTTGGGTATGGAGTCCAAACATTCTATCTCTCCTGACTATAAGTGCCACGGTTTGCTTCCTTACTGACCGAACTAAAAACTGCGGTTTCTCCAGTGCCCAGTTGCGGCTGCGAAAAACACCAAGCACATCAAAATGGCATAATCATTCAAAGAGACTCACCTATTTTATCACTGCTTATATCTCATTTTTTTTGCCTTACTCAAAATATTTTTTATTTTATTCGCCCTCCGCCCTCATTTACATTCGGTTCTCGTCATTCGCCCTTGTAGAGCGTGCGAATGTTGTCCAAGAAACTACTTACCATATACTCCACGGAATCGAGCTTTGTGAAGGCACTCACAAGCACGGGGTCTGCGCTTGATACCTCGATTTTCTTGTTCACCATCACCACCAGATTGTTATAGGTGACACATCGAGTAATGTAATCCTGAGGCTCGTACTTATGTTTGAGCAGCAAATGCGAAAAAACGCTTCCAAGCAATCCCCGCTCGGTCTTGTCTTGCTCGTGGGTCCCGCCCAAAGCATCTGTCTTTCCCGTCGACATCTGGTCTCGCACATTATCGACATACGACTTACCCGTTTTTTCGTCTATATCACACCAGGGCTTCTCCTCAACTTTGTAGAGGTCCTTGAGGTCAATACAGACCTCGGCCTGGCTTATATATAGATCCAACGCAATATGGGACAGCAACGGCGGCTCGAAATACCCGGGCTCGGTGCAATGGAGCGGGAACACGAGTTCTGGCTGCGTGGGGAGCTGAAGACTGTTTTTTGCTGTCTGAAGCTCGCAGAGTAGACTACTAAATACAGAAATGAGCACACTATGTGACTGCGAGTCGCAATGACTTCCTGACTTTTCGTCGAAAACAGACATCGCCTGCACGATAAGCTCAATGGAGTTGTCGATGCTTCTCTTTGCTGTAATTATCTGCGGAAGCAAATAAGGTTTTTTGAGGTGGAGCTTGTTGATCACTCGGTTGAAATGTCGCTCTTTAAGCTGAACATTCATCTTGGTGATGTACGCTCCGTCCCGCACAAGTATACCCTTAAGGTCGTCCAGCTTGCCAGAGGAGACGGGCAAAGTGATGCTGGGTCCACGTTCTATGCGTTTGGCCTTATCTGGGTGAAGAGGCGAGTTATATAGAAGAAGATTGGAGCAGATCTGAAGGGCCTCGATCAACTGAGGGAATTCTGGGGTGATCATCTGGCTCACGAGCCAATGTAGCTCTGCATCTAGGCTGCGTGCCTTTGTTTTTTCTATAAAGCTCATGAATTTGAAAAAAGAGAGGTCACCATAAGAGGATGAGTAGATAAAGGTCCGTATTTATGAGTGTGATGTATTGGTTGAGCCTGTCAACGGTTGATGGTCTATCTATCTCATGGTGCACTCTTGAGGAATGCGCGACTTGGCTGAATCGCGAGAGGTGGGCTAGCTAGGAAGAATCGGCAAATGGCATTCGAAAATTAGATGGAAAGGAGCAGAATGAAAAGCAATAAAGGGGATGGGTACGCTTTTTTGCATTCTCCTTATTCCTAGAATGAAAAGGAAAGATAGATATTATGTGCTTAGAGGCAAAATTGATAAAAAGGAAGTTCAACATTTTGAGCACAATTAGTGGTTGCTCAGAAAAAACTTTCAAAAAACAATAGAAATTATAAACTTTGGAACTATAAATTTTATCCTAGGGATCTAGAAAAGCACTCTAAAATCCTAAAATTTGTTATATCTTATCCAAACGCAGCAGTATGGCTTAAAAAGCTCCCAAGTCAACATCCTTATTTTTTCATGCCCATCCTTGAAGCTGGTCATAGTAGTCAACTCGCTTTTTCGATTGCCGCAAAATACTCACCACCGAGACTCGCATTGCATCCACCATAGCCGGATGACCACAACTGACAAACGCTATACTTTTCTTGCATTGCTCAGTTTCAGACGCCACAATTTCAGAAATTATGGGCTTGTAGAAGTAAAAATCGATATGTGGAAATTTCCCAGCGGGACCCAACCGCCTGCTTCTTCTTGCCCCGCCGAGACTTTGACCACATAACGCTTTGGAACATAACTCGTTTTCATTGGCGTCATCAACGGCACTTTTTTCATTTTCTCTCGTGAAATAAATCGCGGTCTCGACTTTCGTCGCGGCTAAAGCTTGTAGTTCCTCAGCACAGCAATCTAAAGCAGCCGAGTGTGTAGTGATCCATATGAATTTGACTTTTTCAGGTCCGCCCATGCACTGCTGGGATTTGGCATAAGCTTCGGAGAATATGCCTGGAAATCCTCTTCCGCCGGCTATGAATATTATCACATCATAGCCTCTGATAGAATGAAGACGCCCATAAATACCTTCCATGGCTACCCTCATTTGAAGACTGTGTTCTGGGGAGGACCTGACTTTCTGAGCAATTCTTCTCGTGACGCCCAGCTTGACCCCACAAAGAAATACCACGGTGTTCGGCTTAGTGGGCGAATCAATACATGAAAATGGGTGTGCCTGCCAAAAGTATCTTCCAAAGGTCAACCACCCATGCCCTCCAGGGAGGCTCACGTAGTACAGAGGACGCGGAATTTCGACTCGAAGTGTCTCGTCTCCATGCAAGGTTATTTTGCCCAGGGGAAATCCAAAATATAGGAGACGTATGTATCTGAGAAGCCGGTCTCCGAAGAAAAGAGAAACCGAAATTGTCATCAAAAACAGGTACCCCAAGCGCTCAAGATGGTACCACGAACCTATCAAAAAGACAATGGCCAGTACGAGATGCATTGCAAAGAAAGTCTCGTAGAAATGGCGTCGAAAGTATAGGAAACTCGACAAGACGAGAAATGCACATGCTAGAGTCCCAACTATTCCCCATATGACATACCACGATTTCATGACCTCATGATAAATACCCGAATAGTTGAGCGATAGAGAAGCGGCCACAGAATGGATGAATACTCCCGCACTGGCAACTCGGGCCACCCATCTATGGTAAAGAAGGAATGTGGAATGGTCCCATTGGGCCGACCATTGAAGGAGGTTGTTTCTTCCAGAGAGCAAAAACACAAGCGGCATGAGTGTGGTGGCCATGATCGCGCTTCTATTAGCAACATAATGCACGTAGTCTTTTGCCTTTGGTTGGAAGTGTGCTGTAGCATCCGCCGAGGGGTAATTGATGCTACAAAGTACTAGCGAAAGAATGATGAATAGGCCTATAATCGAGCTTTCCATTCTAGACGGGGAGTAGAAGTGAATAAAGCCAAGTACTCGCTTGGATAGCATTCGATGGCTCTTGCCTAAGGCCGGTAGCGTGAAGTATCCACGTACCCATTTTGCAAATTTTCCATCAATGCGAGAATGTAAAGAAGGAAATAATGCAAGCAGCCAATTGATGATAGATGCTGCAAGAAAAACAACGAGCCAATAGCAATTGAGAACGATGCCGTAGTACATTGCTCTGTCTTTCATTTCATAGAAAAGCACATTTTTTTCTTTACTCTCTAGTATTTTTGTCTCGTTTAAAGGGATCAGCTCGTTGGATCCCGGCATGGTTGTTGACTCTCCATCTATCAGGACAGAGCCCTCTGGTTCCTGGCTGGCCAATTGAAGTAATCGTTCGTTGAAAGTCTGAACGCCCAAGTGACACTTCTCTTCTAGTATAGCCTCAGCCTGACCAAACGGAAGGCCGCTCTTGAGCAAACATCTCATCATGGTTTTTAAAGCTCTCGAGTCTCCACACCAGTACAGTGCAACATGTCTTTCATTCAGGAAGGTCACGATGCTGTCGATATACTTTTCACAACCGATAAACACCTCGTGAGGCTGGTCCCAGAATTTGAATGGTACTGCCGCCATCGCAAGCGGCAAGGATAATAGCACCAGTATTTGGACCATAGTGAATTCGGCTTGTGACACCAAGTTGAAGAAAACACTATATCATTTTGCGATGTAGATGTTCTTTAAGACATTCTTCGAGACACAACTTGATTTAAACAAGCACCCAAAAGCCCGAAGTCGGAGACTTTCATGCACGGCTAGATGAAAAAGTGCCTAACAATGGGAGTCATTTGACTCCAGACGTGTACCTTATTGTTGCCTAAAGGGGCTTTGATTCCGTTGCAAGACGCTCTTCATCGAAAACTGAAACTTTTTCCGAGACTTCGTGTTGCTTCCGAAAAGAGACTCTCATCAAATTGATCATCTGCTGAAATCAAACAAGCAGAAAAAAAGAAAAGAATATCACTTTAAAGCTTCCATAATGTAGATCGCGCAATTAGCCGTATGGTGACTGAAGCTCTCCGGGCTGAAAAGTACTCTCGAAGAATGCATTCTTTCGCAAAAAAATAAGCGAAAAAGCCGAGCTTTTGGAATCGCTGCTCCTTAAGTGGCTGGACCGATTTGTGATTTGCGCTCATAGGAGATTCTGGCAAGTATAGTGGCCAGTCTGCATGGGGCGATTTGCCAAATTGGGTCTACTACCCGTCCATCAAGGGGAAGACAATGACAACGGAAACGCAAATCCAGAGTCTGCATATTTTCTTTACTTTTTTATTGCTTCAATCTCCATATCTTGAGGTGCGATAGAAAATGCTTATTTTGCAATCGAACTGATGCTTGCGACTGCTCTCTTCTTGAATGCTCATTGCTGAACAGAGATCGGGTTTTAAAAGCCAGATTCACCATTTTGCTATTTGCTGACTGAGTTTAATTGAATAAGTAGTATTTGTTTAAAAACAGAAAATGAAGAAGAATATATGAGACCGCAACTTGAAACAATAGAACGTCATTCTTGACTTGCCAAAACTTCATATCCAAAAAGAAGATTGCGCGAGTTACATCAAGGCGGGAACGAACAACACGAGCAAAACAAGATGTATTATGCCAAGCAAAAAGTCAGCATATATCGCCATAAATATAGAACTAGAGGTACTGAGTAGCATTCTCAATCACAAAGCCAGTCTTTCTGACTCACGAAAGGGGTTCTCCGGATTCTCAGAAGGCACCTTCAGACCTGATGATCGAGGCCTTTCTTCAGTTTTCCAAAAGAAAGAAACGAGTATAGATACCAGCTGCAAAATCACTGGTATCCAGATAAATGCAATCATTGTCCTCCCCATACTGGCCTTGTACACGCCATCCTTCACTATTCTCTTTGTACCATTTCTGTGTAGACCGGTGTTGAGCACAGCACCAATGAAGATCAGTGTGAGTGCTAGAGAGGTCATAATCCTGTAGAATTGAAAAAGCTTTTGAGACCTTTTGAGAAACGACAAGATGTTCAAAGAGTTTGCAACGACTGTCAAAAGCAATGCTATAAGGATCATGGCATATCCAGCTTTCGACCCATTTTTGTATACACTATGCCGTGTGAACCCCGAACTCCACTTGTATGGCTCGTAAGCATATGCTGCCTTGCTCATCGAGCACGTGCCTTTGCCAGTAAGTTCCTTTCCACTGTATGAACAAAAGTTGTACATCGTCCAGATATACTCACTGTACTGGTCCAGGATTTTTGAAAAGTATAGATTTCTCACAAACGGAGCTTGAGCGCCACTCAAATTAGCCATAAAGAGGAACACGAAGGCTATAGTGGAGAGAAATAGGGTCAATATCGACCGAACAAGGAACATTTTAAATGTGTGGTTTCAGAGTTAACAAAGTTCTTGATGGCCCAACAAAAGTGGCATAATTTATTATCATACAACATGGCCATTTATATTCCACAGCGAATAAGGGACATTTCCATTCTCGGTCTTCTCATCCAGAGGCTCACAACTGTTAATTACCGCAGCGCATAAGTGCCCCGTTATCAATTTAATCTATGAAGGCCAAGAAAGAAGGGCCTTGGCACGGGAGAAATGTTACAAAAGAAGTGGTCAGAAAAAGTGATACAGAATAAGTGATGCAGAAAAGCGGGAAAGAAAAAAAGAGCAACGAAGGAGATAAATGAAACAGGAGAAATGTGCAAGGACATCAAATCAGAGTCGTCACTTCAACAAGCTGAGAATGATTTATCACAGGTAAACAAACATGAGATATCATACCGAAGAACCGTTTCTCGGATGTTGCTTGCATGTACACAAGAAAAGTCCTGGTGCCCAGAAAAATTAAAAGGCCGTTAAGACCGAAAAGACCGCAAATGCCCTTAGATCTGGAAAAGACAAAAATGAATGCTTTCTCTTGAACCAATCACATGGTTTTGGTCAAGCTATATGCCTCAAATAAACCCTCTGCCCCACCACTATTTGGTGTATTCTGGCCCACGAGGGCCAACAATATCTTCTGAAATACACCCTTTGGGTGGTTGGAAGACAGACAGATCGATAGAGATTCGGACAAAACATTGTTTGGCCTAATGATGAATTAGAACAATGAACACGTTTACGTCTCTGATGGCCCACGGGGTCTATCATCGTGCTCTAAATATCACATCGTTATCTTGGGATTCAGCTCTCTCTTTTCCATAAGTGGCCCCTCGCGTTGTCACATCTTCACGGAAATTCCCTGACTTTATATCATGACTCGACTTCAAGGTGTGTATTCTCCAGCCAGCTACTACAACACTACTGGCACAAAGTAAACACAGATCAACTACACCATTAAGAGCTCGATTGTGGGTCGACGGCTAGGGCTTAATCTTCTTCTACTCTCTTGAAAATTGGATCTGGGAGTAGGAATACGTTTTTTCTCACGTCTTTTGCAGAGCATCGCTCTTTAAAGTCAGCAAAACTAGCATCCCAAAACCCTGAGTGGGTCAGTAAAGAGTCGAGTAGAGAACTCCCCAAGACTGAATCTGCACACCTGAACCGGGTCCCACTAATACACACCCTGCCTCGCATCGTCAAATACATGTACAGTCGTCCTTTATGAAATGCTTTATACACAAGACACCGACCAGATGAAGGACTTTTGAGGCCCACCGTTGGGTCTGTGGCTGCTTTGAGCACACACGAAAAGAAGGCCCGACTTTCAGGTATGGGGAGTATGCTTTAACAAGAGAGACACCAGGTCAACTCCAAAGAAGACCAATTTGAATCTGCTAGGCCCTTGTTTACCCTTCCTTTGAGCCAAAAACTACTTTATATGCCTAAGCTGCATCTAACACGGTGCGTGGCTGACATGAAGGAAAGCCCGACTCGGAGTGGATACACGACTTCGAGGAGAAGTGAAAAGAAAGAGATTTGTGATAATAAGCAGATATAAAAATACCATATCTGAACCATTGAAATGACTTTTGATAAATGTCCCATTTTTACTTCGCTCTACTGCAAAATGGGCTCTCGGCCTAGGATGAAATCGCCTTTGTTTGTCTACACTGAGACAGCATCGCGGGGCACTCACCACCTGAAAAACCTCTCGGCGCTCCTGTTTTCTCTGCCTTGATCCGCCTTTTTTCCTCTCATGTGCTGCATTTTTTGCTGCTTTCCGCGGCGCGCGTGACCCGACTTCAAAACAAAGCCCGCGTTTTGCACGCTCTGATTGGCCAAGAACGAGAATAGTGCATATAGGCCTGACTGTGCGCGCGCACGACCGTCGTCGAACCTCCCACCTCCCAACATCAACAGTTCCTCTTTCACACACACCTACTACTTTTATGTCCAGGACTTGACCTTTGACAAACAAAACCACATAGTTGTGCAGGACACCAGTTATATCCACACCCTGTGTTTTGCTCTCTTCTCCCGTCTTCACGAAAACAAGTCTTCAACGCGTGTTCCCGAAAGCTGTAAGTTGTGTTAGCCGCCGCCTGTTTACCCCTTAGACTAGACCCAAGCAGGAAATACCCTCAGCTCGACCAATTGCTCTCCGAACAGATTCTGAGAGCCAAACGGAATAAAAAAGTAAACAAACACCGACCCGAGACACGTCCACGTCCACTTCACGTGTACTGCCTTTGAACTTCGAAACGCCGCCAGCTTTTCAAGTTTTTTTTCTCGCTCGCCCCTTGCTTTTGAGATGTCTGGACCTTCCACCTCCAACGAAAGGACCTCTGGCCAAGGCCACCTCCAGCACCCACACCAACATCCGCTTCAGCACCAGCACCAGCACCAGCACCACCTTGGCCAGCCACACCCAGGCTACCAGCAGATGGACCACACTGCTGCTGCTGCCATTGCTTTGGCCAACGGCCATGACTTCCCGAACCCTGTTGTGATGGGTCACCACGAGGACGAAAATGCCTACCACCGTGGTGCTTTGAACGCTGCCGCCGCCGCTCAGATGCAGCAGCAGCAGCAACACGTCTTGCAACAGCAGATGCAGCAACACCACCAGTTGCAGCAGCAGCACCAGATGCAACAACATATGCCAATGCAACAACATCACCAGATGCAGCACATGCCAATGCAACAGCACCTCCCACCTCACCATCAGATGCAGCAGCAAATGCACCAGCAGCAGATGCCAGCCCACCAGCACCCTATGGGCATGCCATCGGCTGGGATCGACTACGAGAACGGTGGTTTCCTCATCTCTAGACACGGCGAGGGCGACATCATCAAGACGTTCAACAGTAAGCTGGAGTTAGTCAAGTATGTCAAGAGCGTGCTCAACGAGGAGGAGCAATGCAAGATTGTCATCAACTCCTCGAAGCCAAAGGCTGTCTACTTCCAGTGCGAAAGATCCGGGTCTTTCAGAACCACTGTCAAGGACGCCGCAAAGAGACAGAGAGTGGCTTACACCAAGAGATCCAAATGTGGCTATAGATTGGTGGCCAACTTGTACCCTCCTGAGAAAGACAAGTCGAAGAAAATCAAGAAGGACAACGAGTTTGACGGCTACGAGGAGGACAAGAGAGAGGCCGAGATGTGGATTTTGAGAATGATCCACCCTGCTCACAACCACGCGCCGGAGCCAAACTTCGCCATGATCGGTGGCAAGAAGAAGAGAGCCAAGTACACCAGAACCTTGGTTGAAAAGCCTTTGCACAGAAGCCAAGGCGCAGCAGCTGCCGCTGCGGCCGCGGCCGCCGCAGTTGGTTACCAGCCCGACATGCTTGACCATCAGCATCTTCAGGCTCACCCTTACCAACACCTCCAGCACCAGCAGCAGCAGCTCCACCCTCATCTCCAGCACTCTGGTCACCACCATCCTCACCACCACCACGATGAGACGGCGCACCCCTCCGTGCAAGATGTTGCTGTCATTGCTGCCATTGAGGCCGCGCCAGGAAACCCTTCGTTGCTGAACCCTCCAGTGGACCCAAGCATTGACCCCTCGGTGGACCCCAACGTTGACCCTAGCGTGCAACAACATGACCATGCGCATGGCCATGTCCACTGATCGTTCTCAAGACAGACGTGTATAATATTCGTGCTCAGCTCGTTGTCTGTGCCGCATGCCAAGCGAGGCTGCAAGGGTCAGGCCGTTCGGGGGCTCTCTAGACAGTCCAGTGGTCCTCGGCCTTCGAAGCTGGGCTCTGTTTTTCTATCTTCGCTATACCGTGAGGCGTCTCCTCACCGACTTGTTCTATGTTTGTATATTACCAATAAACAATTAATTGTTGATTCGCGGCGCTGCCTCCTAATACATTGTGTGGAGTCTTTGACCTGCACTTTTGTCGCGTCATACACTCGTCTAGGCTTATCGTGCGATAGGGATTTTCTTCAATGAGTAACTCGAGCTCCACCTGCCTCTTTGGTGGTAACCCCACACAAATACTTTTGCCAACAACAAACCAGAGAATAATTTATAGCTTTTAGCATTGAAAGAATTCCATAAAGAAACAATCACAAGCTCTAATTGTTTGTGTGCACGTTCTTGCTAAACCTTATATACAAGGCATCGGCTTGATCGTACCCCACAATCTAATAAGAAAAAAAAACAAAAGGAGAAACGGCTTTTTTCCGGTTTGCTCCCATCCGGATCCTCGATAAAAAGGGATTCTTTTATTGGAAGCATTAGAAAGAGTTGCATTTTATTACAGCCGGCCAAAATAACCTCGATATAACAATCGCAGTTATCATTTGCGAGTGAAGGTGCTTTAAGGAAAGACCCAGAATATAAATAGACGCCAACCGAGTTTTGATTCAAGACTCTAAGTGAGAAATAAAAAGAGCAAAAGGAAAGAAAAAAGAGGAAGATGTCTAAGAAAAAAGTCGAGACCCGTTTCGGCGGCAAGCTGACTCGGAAGAAACAGACCGACTCTTCAGGCCCACCAAAAGGAACCAAAACACTCGATGTTGACCCCTCCAAACAACCGGAGACCAAAGGAGTAATCAGGAAAAACAGTTCCGTTAACAAAGTCGATGCTACAAAGGTGCATGAGGACCTTCGTAGTGCACGTGACTCTTTAAAGCCGAGTCAGTCCCAGATTCGTCAAAACTCTTCTAAAAATGGGCCACATGACCTGGGAACCCTCACAAAGGAAGATGTTTCGAAGTCTCCGGACCCAAAAATTGTTGGAGAGGGACCTATAGCCAGCTCTACGCCTGTACTCAGTGCCTCGGACGAGGGAATTACCCCTAAATCCCCGAAAAACGACAATGAGATCACGAGTCCCAAAAGTGGTGGACCTGAAACGCACGGGAAAGCGGTGAATGACCCCAAAATACAGGAATCGCATATTTCAACGAGGCGGCAATCGCAAGAAACAGCAGAGGAAGAAAGCGCAGCAGAAACAACCCCCCTTTTGCATGGACCAGATCTCGAAAACTGGGCAGGCGTGGGCCTCGGGGTGTCGGCACGGGCACGTAGCGTCCAGCATAGTTTTGCCCGGCTTTTCTGCAATCGCCGAGTCTTGAAACTCTTCGGATTCCTATTAGTATTGGGATTACTAATGTTTGTGTTTATCATGCTCATTGATTTCCGGAAATTGGCCGACCTGGCTTTTACTATGGACTTACAGAATGTCTCGATTTTGGATCTCAGCGACGCGGGCGTTGCTGTGCAAGTGGCGGGAACTATCGAGACAAACTATACCAATATTCCCAATATTCTTCTTCGGCATCTCACCCGAATTACTGCCGTCTTTATCGGCGGCATTGTTGTCAAGCCACGTGGCAATTGCAGGGTCTACGTATCTACAGAAGATACGAAGAACGTCCACTTTTTCGATATTTCTCCATCTGAGATATCGGTCGACCTCATCGATCATCGTGTTAGTGATTTCGAGTTCATCAGCGACATTTCTTTCGTTGATGAGAATGCTGCTCGAGTCTTTGGGTCTGTTTTGAGCCATGACTTCACAAAACCGCTAGCGCTCGATATCGAAGTTCGTCTGCCTCTCAGAGTTCTGGGAAGCTGGTTTCAGTTTCGTCTCAAGGAAGCCAGTTTCTTTCAAAGCATCCAGATCTCACCGGACAAAGAGGCGATCCCCCTAAAAATCCAGGATTTCGGCGTGAATGATCGGGTTGACCTCACAGAAGTAAATTTATCCTTGTCATTGCCTGCTCTCCCCATGAATTTCGCTATTGGCCAGATCGAATGGGATTTGGCGCTCATGAATTGCGACTCACATGCTTCGAGAATCGGAAATTGGACTTCCTTCAGCTTGAAAGTCGACCCTGTTTCATCCACCAACGTCTCTATCTGGGGCTCGCTTGATGAGCTTCCTTCACCATTGTTGAAGATGTGTCCCGATGGAATGACTCCCATTAACAAATTCATCAATCTGGCGATAAACGAGAGAATCATAAACTTCACGGTGAAGGCCAGCTCCTCAGCCCGAAACCTTAACACAATGCCCGAATGGCTCTACAATGCCTTGACGCTAATGTCTGCGAACGTGTCTCTTCCTGTTCCTCAAGTCAAAGGATTCCCAGGTGAACTCCACAACTATGGTCTCTCTCTCAATTCAAGCAGCGTGCTTGTTAAGACCGATGAGAATGGCCGCCTAAGAATGACGCTTGACGCAAAAGCAGACCTTGAAGTTGACTCATTGCCGAGTAATTTCAACCAAAACGTCTCTGCAACAGATATCAGCTCTAAATTGGTTCTTTCAGAGCACAACACCAAATTTCTTGAGGCGCTCGTCTCAGGAGAAAGTGAGGTTTATTGGCGCCGTTTTCCATTTGGATCGGGTCTTCTTTCTCTTGATTCACACAATGTATCAGTGGCTGTAATTGAACCTAGAATTGCAGGCCGCCTTTTGGGATCCACTTTGACTAGCTGGGACTTTGCTCTCCCTGATTGGTCGCTAGACGTATACGAGACGAGGTTTCAACTGCGTTTAATATCCACCATCCTAAGAAATTTGCATTTTCAGAGCAGCTCAAGCGCTCTGCAGGCTGTCGCCAGAGCCCCAAGAAGAGAGAACTCCACGTGTTTGGATTGGCTCTTGAAAAGCGCCGAGATTCTGACCGACAGGATTTTTTGTGTGTCCACTAGCGCAGCTCATGCTGAGTTCTTGGTGGACTTTCAGTTCACGAATCCCCTCGACATCTCAGTTGGCGTTATCAATGACGTTGTAACGTTCGATTTGAAGTACAACGACACAATCGTCGGCGTTGTTCAGATGGAAAACGTAAGAATTCCCAGCTCACTTGAAAGAGTTCCGCTCACTGCCAGCATGTCAATATTCTACGAATCGAGTGCTCAGCGTGTGGTGGTCGAAGATTTCATCAGCCATATCATTTCTGGATCCAACAGCACCTACTTCGGTATAGCCGGGAGCCGTTCAGACTCATTGAAGGTCGAGACGGATTTATCAAAGCTTCTACAAGAAATCAAGGTTGACGGAATCAAGTTCCCAGAATTGAACTTTTCTCTGAATGAGCTTGTCGCTCAATCGTCTCAGATTTCAGGACTGAAATTAGACCAACATGAGTCTTTGAAGATCAAAGAGGATGACGCAAAAGGGAAGCAGAGTCCGTTTTTGGTCGACGCAACCTTTCATTTATGGTCGTCTGAGATTGAGCTTACACTATTCAATCCAATTGCAAATGTGGAATTGAAGGCACAAATAATCAAATGCTTGGCTTCGTATGAAGGCGAGAGCTTGGCCCACATAGATTGGTCTGAGGTTCTCATTATCCCGCCAGGTATTCATGCGACCCCTCGTATCCCTATAAAGATTGCGAGTGGAATAGGAGCTGAGATCTTGAGAAAAGCGATAAACGGCGGTTTGGCCATGGATGTGGTAGCTGAGCTCAGTGTTTTAGTGGACGAATTCCCTGCCGAATTGATGTATCGAGGGACAGGCCTCACAGCAAAGGTGAAGATTTGAATTCCCCATGATGTTTCACACAAGTTGCCAGGAATATCACACGAAAACAATAGACATGCGCAAAAGTGTATTCTTGGAGAAGGCTGTGTATATTATGAGCGCTGGAATTTGTGAATTTTGTGGTTGCCAATGAGCTGTTTTAATTGTCGACATTCAATAAATCTATAACTCTAAATTTTGCATTCTTAATGTATATTCTTTACAAACTATCACATTTGGCAGGCTTTGGGATGCAAATGATCTCCAGAATTTTTCTTCGATTACTTTGAATCTGTTTACATATCACGTAAGTTGAATGCGATAAGGTAATGAATGTAAGCCATGCTTCTTTTTACTAAAGAATTTACATTGCAAGGTTTGAAAAACCTTCGAAACAAAATTGCACTTTAACAAAGGACAAGAAAAGGTTTCAATTTGATCACAAATCAAGGTAGAGATGTGATAAACTTTCAAGGCCCTTTTCCGAAAATTTCCCCGAAGACCTGCAATCACAAAGGAAGATTTGCTTTGTTAAAGAGTCAAAATCAAAGAGTGCCTATTTTCAAGAAGTGGCTGAGCATGTTGCTGAGAATTTTGCCTCCAGAAAATACAAACCTCGAATTCCACATTTTAATTTGAGTGCCTATATCCTCTGGCAAACTCAAGTGTCTACAAAAACTCCTTTACACTCTGCTTTTGCTGCAAACTCAGAGTTCTTCAAAGCAGTAAAACTATCAATAATGAGACTGATTATATTTTTCCTTTTTGCCACAAGTGAGCTCGTGCTAGGCATGGATGTTTCTTCAAAATCTATTTCGAAGATCGGGGAAGATATACCAGACCAGCAATTATTTGCTTATGCTGATCCCCAAAATTCTAATTCGAATGCTATGATTGATACAAAAGAGATCCAGACAGTGCAACAGCAGGTGAAAACAATTGGAATTGACTCAGTGAAGTATTTTTCCAGCCAAGAGAATTCTCATTTCAACCCTCATCACCCCCAATCCGATAATCAATCACCGTTTTTCAGAAAGAGAAATAGACACAATCTCGAAGAAACTCGTCCCAATACTAGACATCAGGCTCAACTCGAAAGAAGCCCAGCCGAAAAGGACATTTCGCTGTTCGTCGATAAAGAAATATTGTCTCTACTGAAACCACTTGCATACTATTTCGACGGCATAAACCTTAATTTAACTCGATACTTCCACAATAAATTTGCAACCCGTGATCTTATGGGAAAGCTCACTAAAGGAAGCAACCTTGAACGCATCAATCGAGCAACCCACGAGTCTCTAACAGCCTTTGTTTCCAGGTTCAAAGCTCCAGACATTGAGGCTTTATTGAAGTGCAAAAAGATACATGCGCAGCCAAACATGTGCTTCTATTTCAGCTTCCAAGAATACGCAAAGGAAATTGAAAAAATCGAATTTGTATCTAGAGAACTACTATGGAATGCTCTTGAGGAAACCCCCAACTTTGAGCTCACAGCTGTGATGTGTGAAGCTAATATGGAATATATGTTTAGTCGCTTTCGCGAGCTTCAGATATCTGCTCCGTTGTGGATCTTTGAAAATGGGTTTATGAAAGCGCAGCGAAGCGCCGAAGTGGCTCAAGAGAATTTGACTCGATGGAAAGAGTTTTGCAGATAGGGCGCTGAAGTGGAAATTTGAAGTGGAATGAATAAGTCGTTTAGCAAAATGAATGACTTTTATATTTTGTTACCACAGTTTTCTCAAGTATTGCGAGATGCCTTTTGGACTGGAGTGAGTCTAGTATTGCTCGTAGTATCTCATGAATGGTCTATACAAAAGAAAATCAGGCTTCGGCTTGAGAAAGAATAAACAATCAAAGTTTTTAGAAAGCTGGATGAGACGAGCAGGATGGAACAAATTTTGATTCTCAATTCATAGTAGAGAATGAATTTTATCGTAAGAAATGAAGCGCAAGAAAAGTATGAGTCTCATGTACCTCAAGAAGTCGAAAAATGGCCAAATTCAAATTTCTCCAGCCCGAAAAGCAACCAAAGTAGTTACTGCCGTGAAATTACTGATCCTTAGTAAAGAAGTGAAAGCTCTCAATTGCAGGTCTCACTCGAGCTCTCACAGCAACTGTCTCAAGAAAGTTCATATATCGGAGAAGAGAATGAAAAAAAGATTAACGAAAGAAAAGAAGAGGAAACACAAATCCGAGCGCCCAAAATTAAAAGAAGAAAGAAAAAAGAAAAAAAAAAGATTAAAATACCTAAATTGATCCCGATTTCAAATCGAAGAACATGCCCTATATCACTTATCCTATTCCTTTGGCACCTCTCATCATGCTTGAGCGAGGCAGCACAGATTGGCGACAAGCTAAGTACATTACGAGACTGGAAAGAAGGCCAGCCAAGAATTGTGGGCCGGCCAACAATCATAAAAGAAAGCCAGCTCAATTTTACAGTGATGTTTCATCACAGTGAGAATTTCGAGAGGCAAGCCAATGACAACAATAAAAACAACAAAAAAACAATGGCCCAAATTAATTTTATTTTTATTTTTTCATTCCACTGCTTGCTGCGCGCTCTCCCACGTGAAGGTTTGTTTACCTCAACGCAGGCTTGCTTCCATAGACCTGCGTGCTGTCGCTAAAACGTCCTGCACACCCGAGGGCCCACGCCGCGAGCGAGGTTTTTCCTAAAAATAGTAGATCTTGCTTCCTTTCTCTCATCTACTCCATACCAAAAATCCTCCTTTCGCTATGTACGGTTTGAAGATCTCCTCGATTGTTGCGCTCGCCATTGCTATTCCTCAGGTCGTCGCCACGCCTCCTGCATGCTTGTTGGCGTGTGTGGCCCAGGTCGAGAAGCAGTCGTCTTGTTCCGGCTTGAACGACTTGGCTTGCATTTGTTCCGCCGAGGCCAGCGCCATCGAGAGCTGCTTGGACCTGATCTGTCCTAACGACAATGCCGCCACCGCCAAGGCTGCTTTTGCCAGCTCTTGCAGCGGCCACGCCTCGTCCTCGGTCAGTTCCCTGTCGTCTTCTAAGTCGTCTGCTTCTTCTTCTTCTTCGTCTTCGTCCTCGTCTGCTGCTTCTTCAAGCAAGCCTGCGTCGAGCTCTTGGTCTGCGTCTTCTTCCTCTGAGAAGCCCGCTTCCTCCTCTGCTGCTTCGTCGTCTGCCTCGACTTGGACCTCGAGCTCTGCCTCGACTACGAAAGCCAGCTCTTCCACTACTTCTGGCTCCTCCAGCTCCCTGTCCCACGCGCCATCTGTGACATTTACCGATGGTGCCAACGGGGCCAAGTCCTTTGGAGCCGCTGCCGTCATTGGTCTTGTTGGTGCCTTGTTGTAAGCCGACTGTTCTATGTATGCTTTCTTTTCTTCATTGCTTTATACCCTCGAAAACAAGATGAAGCCATCAGTGGGCCTCGGGCCTGTCTTTTTATAATAATGAACAGTATTTTTAGTGAGTGTTGTAGACCCAAGGGTTTGCAGGTCATGCGTCTTTGTTGTAAGCAAACATGAAAAGTAATGGATGGGGAAGAAGTGATATAGAGGGAGATAATGAGAACTTGGATGAAAGAGCGAGTCTGGGCTCTTTGGAATCGATCATATTATCTCTCCTGGGGCGTAGGGTTTTTTTCTTTTTTTTCCATTTTGACCAAATGCATTCTTTATAGGCTCCGAAGAACACACCACACTGTTACGTGCTTTCCTATAGCAACGTCACTCTGGCCAACCGCTCTCTTCGAGCTTGAAAATTGTGGTCGAACTCGTAATGTGTCTCTTCTTTTATTTCATAAAATAAAAGCGTATCATGCTTTGCTGACGTCACGACTTTCTGGGACAGGACCAGAATACACTTCGGGCCTGTTTTATGAGAAGCTGGCCTTGAGAATATTCTGAGGTGCCTGAAAACTTCCAACCGCCCTCCATTCCTTTGGATAAGTTACAAGGCCGTGATAAAGACCGAGCCTGTCAATCATTGATTCTTTTACTTTCCATATTTTCGCTCGATTGTGAGTAAATCCGCGTTGAAGCTGAGACTACGATCACGGTACTTAAAGCTGAGGTAATTTCATGAGATCACCGACGAAAGTTTGTCCTAACACGCTTGTCAGACCTTATTTGAACCTCGCGTTTTGGATTCTTCACAGTTTTCTTCGGCCAAATAAAAAGCAGGTCCCATCTGCCTAGTTAAACATGTACATTCAAGATTTTCATTTAAAGCACATTCAATTGCTCAGGCGCGGGCCAGATAATTAAATGACGGGCGGGCTTCGGTCAACTCCGAAATTCAGTAAGGTGAAAAAAAAACGAACAAACAAACAAACAAATTCAGGTATCACGATAAAAAGTTCAAAAACTGAAACAGCTTTTCACTTTTCGAATGCCGTCTTGTTCAAATTCATATATCATTTCTTAGTTTGCTTCACGTCAGACCAAAGCCACCCCCTCATATATGCCCGAGAGCCGAGACCCTGGCTCTCGACCTTGTCTTATCTTTCCCCGCGACCGGAAATCCCGCGTTTTCCTCGGGAAAGCCGACCAGGTCTCCCCCAGTGCCTTGCCCTTAAATGAGCCCCGATATCCCCAATTGCAAAAGCTACTTCCACTTTCCTTGTATTCTCTGCTCAAATCAAAACAGCTAATTATTCCAACCTTGAGAACGCCAACCTTATTGCTGATTTAATTTGATAGAAAGGCATCTCATTCCTCACAGAAAGCCTCTTTTCACACCCTCTATTCTTATACCATAATGGGTTCTGTAAAGGCCTCGTCAGGCCAATATACTCTTTATCATGCCACGTTGATCCATACACCAGCTCTTGGAGAAATCGAGATTTTGCCCAACTCGCTTGTGGGCGTCGACTCTGCTGGAAAAATCGATTTTCTCGAGACGTTCACGCCTGAAAAGAAGGCTATTCATGGTGATGCCAGTGCTTACTTCCGAACCATTGTGAGCCACGATTTTCTCCTCAGAGATTACTCGCTGAGCCCGTGCAGCTTTCTCTTTCCCGGTTTTATCGACACTCATATCCACGCCTCGCAATACCCAAATGTTGGCATTGGGTCCGAGTTACCCTTGCTCGATTGGCTTAAAGACTATACTTTTGCCGTGGAAAGCAAGTTTTGCGGTCCTCTGAAAGATCGATTCCAGTTGGCCCGAGGAATATATTCTAAGGTCATTGAAAAAACCTTGAACAATGGCACGACCTGTGCATCGTACTTCACGACCATCGACACAGAAACCACCAAATTGTTTGCAGATCTTTTAATGGAGAAAGGCCAAAGGGGCTTAGTCGGCAAGGTTTGCATGGATCACAACCAGCCTTATCCAAGTTACGCAGAGCCCATGGAGGAGTGCCTAGAAGGGATGCACGAGCTCATAAAACACTGCAAC
This sequence comes from Metschnikowia kofuensis (nom. inval.), assembly GCA_030564885.1. Lineage (NCBI taxonomy): Eukaryota > Fungi > Ascomycota > Pichiomycetes > Serinales > Metschnikowiaceae > Metschnikowia > Metschnikowia kofuensis (nom. inval.). The sequence goes on from JAJLZY010000001.1 coordinate 43,546, forward strand.
AAGATCAACGACGAGAGTGCCTGTGAGGGTGCTTTGAAGATGGTGAAACCCATTGTCACGCCCAGATTTGCGCCGGTTTGCCTGAGAGAGTTCATGTCAAAGCTAGGTGCGCTTTCCCGTGAACAGAATCTTCCTGTCCAAACCCACATCTCGGAAAATCTCGACGAAATCAAGTTGGTCAAAGAGATTTTCCCTGAGTGTGACAACTACACCTCTGTTTACGACGTACACGGATTATTGGGCCCTTCTACAATCTTGGCTCATGCCATCCACTTGAACCAAAAAGAGCGCAGCATAGTGAAAGAAAGACACTGTTCCATCAGCCATTGTCCTACATCGAACTCGTTCATCACAAGCGGAGAGGCTCCCGTCAAGGAGTATCTCTACGAAGACGAGATCAATGTTTCTTTGGGTACGGATTTATCGGGAGGCTACGATCAATCCATTTTGGGGGTGGCCAAGAACCTGGTGATTGTATCCCACCATCTCTCGATGGGCAATGAAAAAGACCAAAGTATTAGTGTGGCAGATGCCCTCTACATGGCAACCATGGGAGGTGCGAGAGCCTGTAACTTGGAGCTGAGTCTTGGCAGTTTTGCAAAGGGCAAGCACTTTGATGTGCAACTCATCGACGTGCATAGTGCCAATTCCAATGTCGATATTTTTGACTTCCAGAAGCCACAAGTGGGAGCCGAAGATTATGAAGGCAAAGTGCTTCAGTTGGTGCATAAATGGCTTTTTTCAGGTGACGATCGCAACTGTGTGAAGGTTTGGTGTAATGGGAGACTAGTGGTTGACAAGGCGGACCCTTGGGTATATTTATAATAGTGAGGCTACGGAATACAATATTGTTGATGGTATATGATCGATGGCAATGGTGTCAAAAAACTAGCGAATGTTTTAGGCTATTATTCCAATTGAGGTACTCGCGATACTGTTTAAAGTAAAGATTACTTTGACAAACCATCGACTAGCTTGACCCAGTCAAACCATACAGTCGCTATCTTTCCGGTGTCGTCACATGAAATCGAAACACTTATTTACGTGATTACGATCGGCTTTTCCCAGCTATTTCTACTAATATTTTTTCCCTTAATTGTAGAGGTATTCTCTTACCTACGAAGTCGAGTTGAGAATCAGTGATTTAGGCTATCACGAAGACTTGTACCCTGAAGCAAACCTTGTATTGCCACACATTCTGTTTTTGAAATTTAGGGTGAAGTTTAATTCTCACGAAGCAAAACTCGGGAGGTCATCTTTTTCACCGCGTTGAGAATATCAGCAGCCCTTTGGGTGGAAGGAAGTTGCAAATGAATGCTAAGACAGCACAAAGGCTTGGCTGGTAGAAGATAAGGAATTGCGAGCCCTTAATTGAGCTATAATCCGGAACTACATAGATAAATCCACTTTTTCTTGAAAAAAAAAAAAAAATCTTTTTGAAACATCAGAAGAAGCGCTCATTTAACCCTTGAAGATGAGAAGCAATCCTAGGAGGTAATGAGGAGGGCCAGATGAGGTATTCGCTCGGGTTCCTAGCCCTCTAGCTATTTCCGTCAATTGGAACCCTCTTTCACTAAAAAGGGTATATTCATTCTGTGATTACGGCATTTGTCTGTGAAACGCCACGACAGTTGTTTGTCGAGTAAATAATCAAAAATGGTGCTGCGACCGGCATGCCATGGGCCCATGGGGACAAATTATCACCCGCAATATGGGCTCCAGGTCGAATTGATTCTTTGAAGTTTTACAGTGGACTAATGCTGCTTCTGAAACACGAAAATAAGTTTCATTTCAATCTAATGTTATTTGACGTGAAATCACTTTCATGGCCTAAAAGTCCACACAAATACACACTTTCTCTTCAAATCTCAAGGCACATTAGCCAGAGGGGTGCGCGCACGCGACCCGGACAAGACCAGACTCAGGGCCTCTAGTCGGGGCACATGAATCAGACCTCTCAAAAGCTTACAATATTTTATCGTAAATCTCATTATTCTCTACTATGTTGTTTATTTTAAACTGCGAGAATTATAGCCGGTGAGGTCAAATTAAAAGAAAAAACACCTAAATGATAATGGGTTCAATAATATCAGGTCCAACAGTATGAGGACCATGACTCTGCCAAGATCACTTCATGAGCATTAGGCACCACTGCCCCCAAGTCGATCGCGCACATGCAAGAACTAATTTCTACTTGCCTTGGCCGCCCAGATAGCAGAGGTCGCGCCAAGGATTAGGGCAAAGCTGGCAAGAAGAGAGCGAGAGGATCAGAAAAAAACTGGAGCCCATCTAATGGGTAGAGCCTTAAATGGGAGGTCCCTACCACAAATTGCTTCTCCCACAATTTCTTCCAATTAGCAGAGGCAATTTTATAAAGCAGACAAAACAAGGGATTTCGAGCCGGGGGCTCAATATATTTTGTGGACTAGGTGGGTCACTTGGCCTCCTCGCTCGCTCGTCAGTGCACTTCATGATAAGACGAGAGGCAGAGGCGTCTTAATTTCTCGGATTGCCAAGTTCAGCCACGCGCGCACATTCCCCGAGAACGGCAAATAGTAAAACAAACAAGAAAAAAAAATACCACACCTTCACATGCGAGTACCTCACGGTCTCGGCCCCTATTTCTTTGGGGAAGTCGTGTCGATTGGTTTCAGGCACTAATTCATGTATCTGTGTATCTTTTGAACTTTTTGACAAAGAGAGCGTCACGTGTGTCGTCCTTGACCTGTAGGCAATTAGCTTGGGGCCTGCCGAGTCTGCTAAGTTTCACAACAATTCTTCCCGCTTTTAAATCCAGTTTTCTGTGCAATTTTCTGTCCCGTTTTCTGTCTCGTTATTTGTCTCGTTTTCTTTCTCATTCCCTGTCCGATTATCTGTGTTACGTAGCTCTTCTTTCCTAGGTTTTCCCATATCTCTGCTTCTCTACTACTCTTTTTCTGCCTCGTAAATCCCCCGTTTACATCCCTGGATCTTGACCCAGCTTGACCCTTCCGGCAAACACAGAACCTAGCCGAAAAAAGTCTCCAGAAAACTGCTCAGAAGTATCGAAAAAAATACCCCGAGATCAAGTCGATATCTCGGGTCAGCCACACTTCTCGTAACGCACGCCCTGTTTTCAAATCGACGCGAAAATATCAAAAGGCGCACATCTAAGCAAGAAAAAAAAGTTTGGAGGGAGCCAGGCAAAGGCTCGACGCAGATCGATCTTCGCGCCAAAAGAGAGAAGATATCTCTAAGGCGTTCTCAAATCAGACCCTATTTACTATTTTCACACAGCTTCGTCATTGTCAGGAATTGGGACACTCACAAAAATAAACTGGAGGGAACGTTAAAAAAAGAGCTCGAATTTGTCGCAATATCTAGGATATCTAGACCGTCCTCGAAACCCAAGAACCAGCTATTTATTTGCCACACTCGCTTCGCTCTTCTGCAAAACAATAGCTTAGGGTCAATTCAAAGACAAAGACCAAGACAAAGACCAAGACAGGTACCTAGACAAATACTCGGATAAATACCAAGGCAGTTTCAATCTTAAACACTAAGCCAATAAAAGAGCCTTATATCCAGCCAGATCAAATTACAGACTCAATCACTCAAATATATTGCCCAACATGAAGTTTCTGCTTTCGTCGCCGAAAAAACCGCTGGCGCCGAAACAAAACGTGCTGCCCCTGAGCCCGTCACAAAAAGGCCCGAACGCAGCCCAGACTGCGATTGACGCGGACAAAATCTCGCCTGAACTCGTGCCGATAGTCACGTTGCTTTCGGCGCAAACCCATAGACGGTACCATGAGGGCACATTCATGCTCTATAACGATTTGAATGGCGACGGGAAACCCGCTGATCGCGAGTGGCGCGAAGTATATGGGATCTTGACCGGCAACCAGCTCGCGTATTGGGACGCAGCAAACTTGGCGCGGTTCAAAAACTCGCCCGAGCAGTTGTTCCAAACGAGCAGCAAGCCAAACTACTTGAACTTCACCGATGCGGTCTTCAATGCCATGAAAGTGCTCCCTGCGGCCAAGCTCCAGCTCGAGAATGTTTTGATTGTGCTGACGACGTTGAAGAACCGCTTCATCATTCAACTCAAGACGTATTCACAACTTCAAGAATGGACTGTGGCGCTTAGACTAGCCGGATTCGAGTACCAGTCGCTCCAGGAGGCGTACACGGGCGCCCTATTATCTGCACGGGGCCTGAGGCTTTCGGATATCCGCACTGTGTTGGCCCCGAAACGGTTCAATCACGAGGACTGGGTGAAAATCAGGTACGGCTCCGGCATGGCGTGGAAACGGTGCTTTGCCGTGATCGAGCCGAGCCAAACGAAACGGAAACTGTTTGTTCCCGGCCGCGTGCTTCTCTTTGAGTCGGAAAACACGAAGAAAAAGGCCTTGGTGGGTGTCATCACATCTACCACACTGGTCTCTGCCGTGTATCCGCAGCTGCCGTTTTTCATTGACCAAAGCACGATCATGAAGCTCGAAGGAAGCATCAATTTCAAGCTGCCCTCGATCAAACAGAACAAGAAAAACGAGGCAAACAGCCAGGAGACGTCGCTATTCCTCATGCCCGAAAACCACTCGTCGGTGCCTGGATTCGACACGTTGATTCGCTTTTTGATTCCTCTCTACGACGCGTTTGGGCTATACGGCCGCCCGCAGCGCTTGAAAGCCGACCGTGTAGACCCCGAGTCTTTGGTGTTTGGCCTTCCCACGTTGCCCCATGTGCACTACCTCAACCTGACCGATTTGCAAGGCCTCATGTCTTCTCCGCAATTCTTGTCTTGGGACGCAAGGGCATGGAAGGAAAACATCAAAGGTGTTTTGCGCCTGAAAATGGCCCATGGGTACGATGGATGTGGCTCGTCACGCGGCTTTTCGGGTGCCGTGAACTCTTTGAACAGCCCACACTTGAGCAGCCCCAATTCTCCTCGTGTCTCGTCCGATTCAACCACTTTCCAGCACCCGCCCACACAGCAGATCGCTAATAGGCTGACGTCGGGACCCTTGCCTGCATTGAAGGAGCCGTTGTCCAGGGGACAGAATCCAGGTACACCAGGGACGCTGAGTCAGTATAAGGCAGCGCCTACTGCCGCTTACAACGGGTCTCATGAGCAACTTCCTGCCGGAACTTTGAAGGCGGCCGCACCATCGCAGAACAATCGTAACGTGAACAATTTGGAAGTGAAAGTTTCTGGGGATTCTCGGGCCTCCATCCAGTTGGCAGACATCTACCACAAATACTCCACGATCGAAACACCCTCAGATCAGTTTGATAACCGCAATAAGATCTTGAACGGCAGCGCGGAGGAAATCGACGAAGACGTGCTTCCCACATTGATGCGCAAGAAGTCGTTGATGCACGGTCCATACCCCACCAGCGAGAAACACTTGATCGACAGTGAAAGTGATATTGAGGAACTGGACGAGGAAGACCTGAACACCGAGGCAGACAATATAAGGGCGTCCGGCGATTTTGCGAAAGCTAGTGAACATGCTGGCAGATTGGCCGTTCCTCAGAATTACGACGCGAGGAGCCAAAGCTACTCATCTGTGCACTCACCTTTGACACAGTACAATGAGTTCAATCGGCAATTCACAAAGAGCGTCGATCACAAAACTGCCTCTAGGTTGCAACCTAACAATTCCGACCACGCAAGCGATGATTATGATTCAGGCACTGATCTGTACTCAGATACTTCCTCAGCTCCGCCAGCTCCATTACACGGCTCAAGCTCCCCTTTGACGCCTCAGGGTCAAGCACAGCAGCTTCCGCAAATACAACAACTTCAGCTGTTGAATTCTGCAAAGCACTATGAGACGCAGCCATTGACACCATCACTGGGTGAAAATTTCTATAGCGAGCAAACGAACCATCCGGCAAACTCCCGTCAGGATGCTTTTGTGCAGAAGTCGAAGGCAACGAGGAACTTGAACCAGTCCTTGGAAAGCAAGGGCGAGGTCTTGAATAAGCCAAGGTACATCCAGTCGCCGGCAGCCTCTCAGAATCGTTCGCCGAGGGAGTTTGGCCTGTCCAGCGGTACATTCCCGCAATCAGAATTCGAGGATAAAAGTCACACGCAATCGTATGAACCTCAATCATATTCTCAATCCGGACAAACTTCAACCTCTAATCAGAGACACCAAGGTCAGGCAGTTCAGCAGAGCCAGCCAATTCAGCAGAGTCGGCCAATCCAACAGAGTCAGCCAATTCAGCAGGGTATCCCTTTTCAGCAAGGCCAGCACGTTTACTCAGGACAAGGTCAGCAAATGCATCAAGTACAGCAGGTTCAGCAGGTTCAGCAGGGTCAGCAGGGTCAGCAGGTTCAGCAGGTTCAGCAGGGTCAGCAGGTTCAGCAGGTTCAGCAGGTTCAGCAGGGTCAGCAGGGTCGTCAACAGCCGCATGCCCAACCACCGCATCAAGCCCAACGACCGCGTCAAACTCAGCAAATCCAACCACAACAAGCTCGCCCTTCTCAGCAACAGCAAAAGTTCTATGACGCGCCATCACATGCGCCACAATTCAATCAATATTCGAACGCTCAACAAAGGCCGCTCCAGGCAACTCATCAGGCGCAAGCAATGAATGTCCAGCCAATTTTGCAGGCTCATCCTCAGCGTAAGCCTCCGTCTGCTCAACAGACAAATTTGGTAATACAGCCTCAACAGAAGCCGGTGCCACAGCAAGAGCAAACTTACCAGCTGCAACAGCAATTTCAGATGAGAGGCCAAGTACCGCAAGCAAATTACGGGAATAGTTCAGCAGCACCACCAACGGGTCACTCCATGCCAACACGGAGTGGTGCAGGTCAGATGAGTCAGATCCAGCCCCACGGAGGTATGGTTAAACCTGTCTATGCGGGGCAAGCACAGCCACACGGCGGACACTCTCAAGCGCAATATCAAGCGCAGCCTCAACAGCAAATGGCCCCACAGCGAGTAAATCCACAGCAGGCTAGATACACGGGCCAACCCCAGGTTGAGCTGCAGAGACCATCGCATCCGTATGGTGCCCGGGTTACAAGCAACGAGCAGAGGCCAATTCCAGCTCAAGGCTTCCCCTTGAGTAGTCAGCCCATGCAGCAACCGGGCCAGGTTGTACCTCCTCGCCCGCAGGCCCAATCAGCGCAGAGTGCTCTGACGATCAGATCATACGGCGACCAACAGTATCAGTATCAAGTACAGCAAAACTACCAGTCCAACCAACGGCCTCAGCAGCAGAGCCAGGCGTCTGTCCAGCGGCCAAACGGCCAAAACATGGATCCCCGCTTGCAGCACCAGCAAACAAGCCAGGGCTATCAAAGACAGTATTAGTGCAACGTGGTCATGATGTATACGATCAATTTCTATTTATGTTTATATTTTATTTATGCAGCGAGCTAGCCTCTGTCGCCTCTTAATTATGTGGTTTATCGTCTGTATTTTGAGCACTGTGATATAGCAAACCATCCATTCAAGACACCGCTTTGTCCATAAACCGTTTCACGCACATCAAGGGAATAACACCCACATCTCCGGTGTCAGACAACTTGACTGTAGCCCATCCATCAGAATGCTGCGTCACTATCGACACTTTTTGTCCCACTCCAACAGATAGCTCATCCCCCAAGCGCCGCACATATGGCTTCACAACTATGTATTTTGGTTCCACTTTTTCAGGCGTTGCAGAGGTCTCTCGGCTTGGAAAATCGGCTTTAGATACTTGAGTCGGCAACTCAATGCTTGGCACAGGGTTGGGATCTTTCATGTTGGGCTTTCCAAGTGGAGATTTTGGCAACTCTTTCTCGGTCTTGGCCCCTGTTTCCCCTTCATTCTTGGGTGCCAGTAGATGGAATCTACGTAAGAAAAGTGGCGACTTGAATTCGAGCGGAGACTCGGGCATGTTCATGAGTCTACTCATACGTTTCAAAAAATTATGTTTTTGGGCGGGAACTCCAGGTTGCTCAGCTCCTAAGGGCGGACGCTCATAGGGTTTCGGTCCATAGGTTCTTGGTTCTTTTGTTTTCTGGCCATAGGCGTTCTGGCCATAGGTGTTATGGCCATATGTCTGTTCGTGGGTATGGTCATATCCACGATACCCGTTCTCTGCATCGGAAGACAGGTAAATACTGGAAACTGAATGTTTCTCATTGACTGGTCTTGCTGGGTCTGTCTTGGGCAACTTGAAAGCGAGGGTTTCTTTGGGTTTCTTGTCCATACGCTTGCGGAGGAAAATCAAGATGAATACCACAAGCCCAAAGATACATACCACGGCAATGGGGATCCCAATCGCCAAGCCCAAACGCGTGCTTGACAGCAGGCTTGTGGCCAACAACAGCGAGACATTGGTCGCCAGAGGTAGGCCAGAGGAGACACTTGCCAGAGACGTGGAGGCCAAGAGCAGGCCCAGAGTCATACTCAAACTGGAAGAAGAAAGAAGCGTCAGTGTCACTAGACCCAGGGCCAGGGCCAGGGCCAAAGTAGTCAAGGACGGCGTCTTTGTTGAAGTCACCAAAATGTACGAGCTTGAGCCCAATCCGGCTGTGATTGTCGTGCGAACAGTGATCGTCAGATCAGACGATTGTGAAGTGGAAGTAGCGGTGTCTGTTGCTGCAGGTGCAATCTGAGTAATCACCACAACAGTGGTTGGCACGGTGGCATCTCGGCGCACGGCAAAAAACTTATCGACGGGAAGAATCATGATATTCAGAAGAGCGGCGAAAATTAGAGTCTTTTTTTTTTTGTTCAACGAGAATGGGTATGTATGAGGTGTGGAGGAAGCTAATTAGTCTGGCTTCAAGTTTCGCAACTATCGAACTCGTGTTTTGCGGCCGTTGAAGAGAGCAAGAAAGTGAGAACTATAAGAGATTCTCGAGCTAGTCTGATACCAAAAAAAAATTGCTGAATGAATTTCCACAGAATCAGATAAGTGTTTATATGCATACATGTAGTATTTATATACATACATGTGAAAGTGTTTTGTATCACGATTCCCAGGCTTGTTTGTCTCATGGTGCCTCTCAGATTTGTCTCAGCTTTGAAATCTGCGAGGAACATGAAACAGAGCGCGGCCAGGCCAAGTGGAAGTGCAACAGGCGGCGGCGCAAGTGGAGGTTGCGAGTGAGTCGTTGAACGGCTGCGAAACAAAGTTGGTGCAAGTGTTCCGGAATTAGGAGACTTTAGGAAAAGGAAAAAAGGGCGGAAGAAAAGGGAGCGACAAGAAAGCAGAAATAGTATGTATCAGAATATGAAGGGTGAGAAAGTCGAGAGTTTCCCCAATAGATTTGTTGGCCATGTGAACCGGTGAACGTTTTGCACAGACATTTTCACATCTTGAGCATGGAGACTAGGTCAAGGTTGACGCCAGAGCACTTGCATGAAAATTGTTGGGTTACTGGCAAAACAGATAAAAAAAATAAAAAAAATTACAAATGAGAAAAAATCTTCGTTGACGTAATTTCAACCTTTTCAATTGTCTAGACCCGTTACGTCCTAAATTTCAAGGTCTCTTGTCGTATCTCGCAAGGTGAATAAAGGCCTGTCATAGTTAAGTCAGGTCAATTATACCTACTTTGAGTCTTTCTAAATATCAAGAAAAAAATTAAGTGAAAAAGACACCGTGAGTCACCACTGAACCTTTCACGGCCTTCTTCTGATTCCATTCGAGATGTCTCTGCAAACCTTAAGAGTACTTTGGTTATCAGGTCGAGCAGCTCTGTCCCCTGTCCTCTGTCTTCGCTTCAAATCCCACACATAAAAATCATAAGCACCCCTCACTCCTCTATTTCTCAGAGAGGCAAAATGCTCTCCTCGTCGTCTCCCAAGATCTCATTTGACCTCTCGGACGTCACCTGGTGGAAGTACTTATGATACAAGGTGTATGCGATGGCGCACCCAAGAAAGCCGCCCAGAAATATGTCGACGAAATGATGTCTATAGTCCTGAACCCTTGACAACGCCACATACGTCGCAAGGATAAGCGGCAACCCGGCCACCACGTGGATATGGATATCACGTGGCCGCTTGGCGAGCTGAAACTGCCCATAGAGCCACATGGCCAAGTACAAAAACGCACTGAAGGAGATCGACGAGTGGCCCGAGGGCGTGGACCGCATCCCGTCTGCTAGCAAAGAGGTTCCCAACGGGGCTGTGCATACAGATACGTCTACAAACTTGTCCACGGGGGTGCCCTTGGCCGGTCCACACCGGGCCAAAAAGTCTGGCCGCGGTCTGCCGACCCAGCACTTCAAGATATCTGTCACCACCCCGTCGGTCGACACCGTAAGCGCAAGACCCAAAAGAGACACCTGCAACACGTGCCAGGCGTGGTTTTTCGTCTTGCGATGTTTCATGAATGTGACTGCCGTGATCACTAGAGACGGCACCACTGTGGCAAGCACAAGGCACATGACACCCGTGACCCGCTCCTTGACTGCGAACGGGTGCTGGAGAGTGGGGTCGTTGAGCTTGAACTGCCGATTGAACGGCATGGCATGCTCTGCCACCAAAAAAAAGTACGCAAACATCCCGCCCGTGGTGAGCCAGTCGGGGAGGTATCGCCTGAACAGGTTCAGTTTGAGGTATGTAGTTAGAAGCATGGCGTGGGTGTATTAGGTATTGAGGTATTGAGGTATTGGGGTATTAAGTATTGAGATATTGAGATATTGAGGTGATGAAGTATTGAGATATTGAGGTATTGAGGTATTGAGGATTTTGATGCTCGGGGTTGGAGGTCTCCACTATCGTTATAAAAGATACCCGGTGTTTGTAATTGCTTGGATCAGGTGTACTTGATTACGTGACAAATTCACAACTCGGCAACCTGGCTCCTGGCCTTTAGAATGCTACGCTGCTCCAGTTGGGGCGAGGTCGCAGTCCAGTTAGATGATATCGCGCATGCAGATAAGTCTCAGAGAGTTTGGAACTACAGTCTACAATGCTATCCAATAAGATCATATAAAGAGAGCATCCAGGGAGCAATATTTGAATCGCTGGTGTATGATTTCGAGGCCTTAAAATACGTTTATTCCTAATTTGTTGATAATTCTGAGCTATCCAAACCTTCAGAGCTACTCGTGCATGCTCAGTGTCCATCTGCTTATCCCATTTGATGCGAACTCAAATGCGAGGACACGTAATGATCGCACTTAGCAACACGGTAGGTTTTAGCAGGCTGAGAATTCTACGGCATGAGCAATATAATTGCGTTTTTATTCCATTGTTTTTTAAACTGAGATTACGTATATTATTATATGTTCCTTGCCGCTGGCCCATGTATCAAACATCAATTGTCTATCGTCCGTGATACAGGCCCGCGATATTCTTTTATATTCTTGGTATTATGTGGGGCATTTGACGGCGCGGCAGCTGTTGCTTCGTGTCTTTGTTCATCCCTGAGTCGCTTCTCCAAAAGGGTCAAAACTAGGCTGGATCACGTATGAAGAGCGACGGCCTTGTGAAACGGCTGCCGGTCCAAAATCCGCCTTTTTATTAAAGCCGTAGAATTTGCCCTTGATGTCTTCCTCCAAATTGTCTATCAAGTTCTGCATGTTTCTCAGGTGGAAGTAGCTGGGAGATGATATCTTCTGGAAGTCTTCCACAGAAAAAGTCATTATTTGCTCAGTACTCAAGTCGTACTCCTTAGGAATTCTCCCAGTTGCGATACTTGGATCGCTGAAGCCAGATTTGTTTCGTGTATAGAGCTCTGGCTGGTCATACGGCAACACCGCGCAAAGCCATATCCGCGTCTTGTATATTTTGAACAACTCTTTGATCAAGTCCCGGAAATCTATTCTCTTGAACTTGGCAAAATAATAGAAGATCAACTTCTTGAAATCAAATTGATACTCGACGTTGACCAATGCCAAACTGTCTTGGAGATTCAACTCCTTGATTTTGTTGTAGCATGTCACAAAGGCTTTTTTCTCTTCCAAAAACTTACCACTAAGCTTTTGTATTTCTTTGGGGGTAGCAAATCGGAGGACTTGCTTTGTGGGCAAATTGATGATAAACTCATTGTCATCGGTCAGGTGACTATTTACGACAGTAGATGCGTCTATTTCGGTAGAGTGCGTGCCTGACCAATGGCTGTTTTTCACAGATGAGCTGCCGTGTTTGTCAACGATAGTGAGCGAACGCAAATGCTCGATTTTCTTCAAAAAATTAAAGAGAATTGCCATTTCTAGCGTCACCAAAGGTTCTAGTACCATCACCAAGTCTTTACCCCGGTCTCCGTCCACAATGACCATATCTCCATTTTGAAGAGCAAGGTTTGAGTTGTTTGGGTATGAAAGAAGATCCAATTTGCCATTTTTGTTAATCACCAAGCAGAGCATTTTGTGGCTGGTGCTGAGATTGTTGATGTTCCTAATAAAGGCAATTAAGTTCAAGACTGTCTCGTTGGCGGCTAAAGTGCGAAGTCTCCTTACGATATCCTGACAGATTTCCTTATTTTGGTAGTACCGCGCCACCGATTTATATAATGACCTGAGTTCGGCGGTTGAAAGTATCTGCTGATTTTTTAAAACGAGCTTGTTTTCTAGCTTCATTTGATAATTCGGATTCGAGTGTCCAACTGTATACTGGTGATTGTTTTGGAAGCCTGCGGGCAGAAAAGAATTAGGGTCTGCTTGTTGCCGGTTGATATTATGGTCACGGCCCATGAAAGGCGCATACTGAGTTGCATGAGGCGTGAAAGCCTTGTATTGGTTTCCGTAGTGGGCTTGCTGTTGTAGAACTTGCGGCTGAAAGTCAACTAATTGTGACGGTCTTCTGGCCTGAAAGTCTGAAAAGTTGGAATTGAGACTCATCTCATTAAAAGAGTCCGAGAGTTGGTTGTAGCCTGAAAAATGATTGTAACGATTCTTCGAATAGTTGTTTGCAGCAGCAAGCGAGGCCAAAGACATCTTATTCGACGATCCTGAATTTAGCGAAGACGTTTCGTTGAAGGCCGGACCGCTACGCGTAAAAGACTCCGCAGCGTAACTGGGCCTTCTGGAGGAAATGTTTCCGATACCGCCTTGAAGTTCACGAGGTAAAGTAAACGAGTCAGGGGGCGGGACATCGTTGTAAGCAAATCGCAGGGCGTCAAAAGGCCCGCAATTGTTCTGCAGCGTGGCTCCAAATGCCGAAAAGGCAGCACGGGGCAGACCAGAGAATGCGTTCTGAAGCGGAGACACCGTGTCCTGTTGCAGGTCCAACATGGCTAGTTTTGAGTTGAGCATATTTGCGAAATCCGGGTTTCGGAAGCCAGACGACTGGTTTTCAGAAAAGGCAAAAGCATTGCTCCCTGAGGCGGTGTTTCTTCGTAAATCATAACCATCTTGTCGGTCTCCTAAAGAAGGTTGCGCTGCATCTTGAGACAGCGACAGTGGAGAGCTCTCATTTAAAAAATCGGGGTAGTTGAGGCTCATTCTGCATCAGGGATAAAAATGAAGATATTTTCCAGTGGTAGTTGGCGATATGTTTCAGATAAACTGGAAATATGAAACGTGTCCTGTCACAAATGAAGTGGGGTCCAGTAAAAGAGATAGCCCAGGAGTGAGAAACAAATCAACAGCAATATATCTGACTGTATACAGCCAAATTTTGCCTTTCTAGTTATTTAACAGCGAGATTTCAGCGTGTTAGACTCAGCGTCACCGGTCGGTAAAGACAGTGATTTGCGTTCGCCAGTGAGACAGAAAGACGGTCTCGGTTCGAAAGAAGAGATGTTTTGTACCCGACTTTTTCCGTGAAAATGGATCGAAGTAGGCTTTAGTTTGGAATTAAAAAGACGACCGATAGCTTCTGGGAATTTGCTCGATCAAACTTGGAATTTGTAATGTTTATTATACGGCGGAGCAGTTGTGACGTTGTACGTGACGGTGAATGCAGCAACGTGAAATGATGTTGGTACTGCACACGGTGCGAAACGTCGTGGGGGCGCCCGCAAGCTAGTGTGGAATTTTTTTCGATTCGAGGCAAACCGCAGGTCGCGTCATGAGAGTACCCTGGCATCCAAGGCAAAAAAGTATGAAAGAGAGAAGGCAAAAGTAGAGCGAAAAAGATGAAGTTGTGAATGCGTGTGCCTCTTTAGCTGCTTCTGTTGTCTTCTTTCTCTCTCTCTCTCTACTCAACTATAGATCATGAAAATATTCATGTGCTGATTCGAATGGGTATATGAAACTGCCCCACATGAGTTTCTCTATTGTTTTCTCGGATGGGGATCTTTTCTTGTTGTGCGTGCATGCGGTGTTGAGCGTGCTTCTAGAAGTGAAATCATGGGGCAAATCTAAGCGAAAAAGCGAGGCGTGTGGTGCCCAAGTGCAGCGAGACGACGCCCAACAAGTGCCAATAAAACGTGATGTTTCATAAATCCGATCGCACAGAGAAAATTGCCTGATTTTCAAAAAGTTTGCCAGAACGGCGCGATATTCCCAGTTTCTTTGTGCAAGTGACAAAAGCGCAAGATCATGTGGAAATATTTTTGACTATTGCTATCTGCGGAATGTGACGGGCTGGCTTAAGTCAGATCTGGCCTAGTTCAGGTCGCTGGCCGTTGAACGCGCCCGCTTTTGTCCTTTGTTCTCTCCTACGCATTGTGCTCAGTAAGATCAACCGTGAATTCCTATGAAAGCTTTTTCCTATAAATTTTATGGGCCCCGTCTCTTTTTGACAAAAAAAGGAGCGAAATTTATAAGCATTGCACTCTTTTTTCTCTCTTTCTTTCTTTCCCTTCTTCCTTTCCTTTCCTTTCTTTTCTTCCTTCCCTTTCTGTCTTCCTTTCATATCTTCCTTTCCCTTATCCCCTACTTTGAATACATCCGTTCCTCAAATATTCCTCTGTTCCCATCTTCTTTTTTTTTTTTTTTTTTTTTCTAAATCATTTCATCGTGTTCTGTATTCTTCTTAAGACAATCTCCCTATGCCTCTAGGGCGTCTTGCCAAACCCAGTGCCAGCCTTTGGTGGGTAAGCTGGATCCGAGGAGCTGTCTACTGGCTCGCACGTGCACCAGTCACTCTTGGCCGTGATGTCCATAACACTGGGGATATGAGAGCCACATCCCGTCCAAGACTTGTGCTGGCAAATGCCGCAGATTGCTGTTCTACACATGATATACTTTTGATTGTTTTGATTATCTCGTGGTCTGTATTGATCGTGTCGGGTAGATACGATGCACTTGATTGTCACTTGAGTATTAACTCTTTGTAGTTTGTGGGGACTCCACCCGCCTTTTATACGCCCGACCCGCGCGTGATTTTGCACGCCCCCCGTTTCTTCAACGATCCCGTTGGCGGCCAAGCGCGCAAATAAGTGCATCTAACCCTCGCCGTCTAGGCGAAAGAGATAGGCCAGAGGCAGAATGATGGGGTGGGAGACGGCAGTTTAGGATGATGCTCCATTTTTTTCCTGCAAATTGAGCAAATATGCAAGGGAATTAAAGAGTTTTGAGAGTTATAAAGGCGTGCAAAAAAGTAAGTATAGCTCTTTTTGAACCCTCTTTCTTTCTCAACCGTGTATGCTTTGAGGCTCTCATATGAAAGCTGGGGCCAAAGCTGACAGAAGCATACGCACAAATTCCACCAACCTTGATATCTTGCTCGCCCCGCGAATCGCCTAAAGTGAAGACCCACAAGACGCAGGGAAGATGGATTATAATCTACTGTTGGCATCAACAATGATATTTGAATTTGCAGGAACAAACTTTCTTATTTGCTCCGCGCGAAACTTGCCGTATATTTCTAAGATTAGAGACGAGCAGAGTTTTGTGTTTTTTTGCGCAATAAGAAATACAGGTCCTCGACTGCTCTTCCCTTTAAACTGCTCTTTCTTATCATATAATTTATTGAGTCGCATCCAGCCGTCTGACGTAGATTTTATCCAACTCCTCCGTTTGATTTCTACACACTCTTCATTTTTCTGTGTCATTATTCTTTATCAGTAAGCTGTCTCCATATTGTTGTGCCCCTGTACTTATTCTCTATGTATAACCTGCCGTTTCCCCCATTATTACGTATCGGGCGACATTTCGAATATGTAGCCAAAGATTCAATCTTTCGTATCAATTTATAAGTACCGAGTTCTCCTACGGAAACTACTCAGTGCGAGGAAAGATGGTGTGAAGCCATGGAAACATAAGTGAGCTCAAAAAAGGCCAGAGACGACTGACAGCTTGCGGGAACTGGCAATGCAACAGCGTTTTTAGAAGTTTCAATCGGTTCGGTTCTCAATACGTATCTGTTGTTCGCTAATATTGCCAGACCAATATTCCATCTGCCATCTTTATTCAGACTTCACCACTCAGACTACAATACTCAGACTACACCACTCAGACTACACAACGCTCAAAGAAGAATTCGTATATTCGCTATTCTTACATGCATCCACCAGTTTGCTCTCTGTGAGCCTCAATAACGTCACCGTCTTCCAAGTCCATCTCTTGGGGAGTGGCGTCTGGGTGGATACGCGTACCGTCAACCAAAAATCTGATGGAGTCAGGAGATCTTCCTTGTCTTTTACAGAAGGCATCCATCAATCTCTTCATTGGGGTGGTTCTCTTGATCTTGAAGAAGATCTCGCCAGCGCCGTCACTGACCTTCAAGTTGATGTGGGTGTCGGATGGTTCCTCCTTTGCTTCTTGTGCCATTTTCTGCGTGTTTCTGGGTTTGAGGTGATGGGACAGAACGTGCGAGGTCTTGTTGTGGGTCGTTTTTCGTTGCCCTCGTCGCGGGAGATCTTGACCGGACGGCTGTCTGTGTGCACTCCCGACGGGCCCCTGGGGCTCGATAGTTTTGGCCAAAAGCAAAGGTCGAGGTATCAGAAGAGCATGCGCTTTATTAATTTGATAAGTTATCAATCATAGCTATCGAGATATTTTTCATGGGGCTCGAAATAATTGGGAGATAAGGCAGAAGTGCAAATGCAGAAATCAACGGTATTTGTTTTAAGCTTAGATAGGCCACGCGTGCGATGGGGACGCGTCCACCTAATTTAATTTTGGCACGGCCGCCTTATACCTTCAACGCTGTTTTTTTTTTTTGTTTTGAAAGATGAACGAAAGTTTTTGTGAACTGTTAGCACCATGTCTAATTCAAATTTTCTCACTTTTTTGATATCTTCCTGAGGTGCGCCATCTTGTACTCTCTGTCTGTTTGTTTGTTTGTTTGTTTCTCGTTGATTGATTAGCCTGCGCGTGTTTCAGCATTAAACAATTGTGAAACACACCTCAACCATGGCTGCACAAGGCTGCAAGCGCCTAAACTCGAAGCTTTGAATATAATGTGGCTTCAGTATTTTTCTTTAAAAAGCTTTTGTTCTTTCAAAACTCGACAGAATAACACTCAAAAACTATCAAAGTGTTTATATACTACTTGACTTTTCAAATTAAGCCTCTTGAATCAATATTTCCCGAGTCATGCGCCATTACTTGAACCTAGCAGAGACTCTTCTGCAAGCATGGCTCGATCAAACACTCTTGTTTTTGGTTCTAGCTACGCTCAAAGTGTACTTCTTTTCCACGGCCTTGATCTCGCTTATTTCTACATTAAAGGAGTCTAGCATGCCGCTTTGTCGCCAATTGGAGGCGCTTGCCGGCGAGTTGGAGCAAGCGCCAGCGCAAATGTCTCGCTTAACAGCTCTGGTGATCCAAACACTCGCAGATAATTTTCATGTTCTTGTTCTAAAATTGGTATATCTTGTGGCCCAAGTGGCAAAAGGCATCGTTTCGCTTCTTCTAGAAATGTACCTAGGCACGTTGACTTGCCTAATAACAGCAGCGATCAAAGGCACCTTGGAACTCGTCTCAGAAATCTTGGAGGATATCACAAAAGTAATTCAAAAAGCGGTCAGCGCGGTTCTAAAAGAGTTCAACTCTGCCCTCTCGGGCTTATCTTCGGTGATCAACACAATAACTACGGCCGTTAGTGCGGTCGAGTCGCTTTTCACCTCTTCCGACAAGACCAGCGTTAAATCAAGCATCAACAAGGTGAATCTCACTGTTTCGTCTTTATCTAATATCACTATCCCCACAACATGGATCGGTGATATCGATAGTTTGGCAAATGAAGTTCCAGACTTCGAAGACGTTCTTACGAATTTTTCTTCATTGCTCACGTTCCCCATAACAGAGCTCACTGAAAACTTTGCAAACACCTCATTCAATTTTACGCTCAATGAATCCATTCTGCTCCTGAATTCCACCCAAGTCAGCGTACTTTCGCGGTCCTATTCCATCAGCCCCCGGGATATTCAAACAAATCAACCCGCGAACTCGACTGGGGGAATGTGTCACGGCATAGAGATTGCGCTTACTGACGCAATTGCAGTCACTAGAAGTATGGCGAACTACATAATTCTTGGACTTTGCATTGGCGTTGTTTTGTACTCTGTGCTCAATTGGATCCTTTCATATTTTCGCATGCGAAAGCGATCTCGGCTTTACTCCGCCCTCGCAGGTATAGAAGATTCCGTCGAAGTTGGCAATAGAATTGCTCATTACGAGCATGGAATGGTTGCAATTTTTACTAGTAAATGGACGCCAGAGCTACAATGGTTGTACTCATATGTGACTACTCCAAATATGAGGATGTGCTTAGTTGTGGGACTCTTGGGTTGGTTTGTTGTTTTTTTACAGTTTATCACTTTACGAAAAGCTGCAAAACTTCTTAGGCAAATTCTGACCGATGGTGGTATATCTCCTGACGCTAAAGCTCAACTTGTTGACGAATTTGCCAACTACATGGATGACGCTCAAGTCTCTCTAGATACAGCGGTGGAAGGTGTCAACAAAGCCTTGTTCTCTTCAATTCACAACACCTCCTCGGCAATTCTTGATGGAATTGATCTATTTCAGACATCGGTTAATGATACAATTAACGTGGTATTTGGTTCGTCATTTCTAGCGTCCCCACTTCGCACTATAATCTATTGCACCATAGGTCGAAAAGTGGACACGATAGAAGAAGGTCTTCAGTGGATTGAGAAAAATACTGTTTTCGAATCGCCTTCCCTCGAAAAGCAAGTAATGGAAAAAGTGTTTGAGGATTCTACCCCTGATTTCTCGGACGCTCAACTGAAAGTCGTAAGCAATATCATTGCAGCAGTTCAGAAATTGATTAAGTTGCAACAAAAAGCATTATGGAAAGAGTTCTTCATTGCTACGGCCTTTGTGGCAGTATGGGTTATCTATTTACTAGTTGGATTGGCGATTCTTGCAAATCGGAAAGTCCAGGTCTTCGTCACAGATAACAGGGCAAGCACTCAGGCCATAAGCTGGCCGACGCAGTTGTGCGAGGAGGCGCAAAGAGAGTACAATTACCCATATAATGATCCATATGGGGTACCCTATCTTGGCAGAAATGAGTACGAAGAAAGCATTGTGAGCAAGCCACACACATGTAGCTCTCAAATTGAGAGTGTGCAACCCTCTCCTACGACATTTTCGCCAAATGAGCGAGGCGACTCTCTTCCCCGATGAATAAGCTACCTGCCATTATATATTCGTGAAGTCAGTATTTCCTTTGCCTCCAGCTATTCCATGACTAAATCTCTTTGATGAACTCGTCATATGAGCAGTTCACAGTCTCGTTGGCCTCAACATCATCAAAACCCTGCGCATACTCCGACCCGTCGAAATATTCTGGCTGATCATGCCGGCTTAGATTCTCATCGTAGCTAGCAAGCCTCTCGACAGGGGATGATAATAGCCTCGAAGAATCTGTGGCTTTCTGTTTTCTGCGCTTTTTTGATCTCGTTGCTCTCACCGTTTTCAATTCTTTTTGGCGCACACTCTTAAACTCGTTGTACTCAGCCTCGCTTTTTTCTAAAGTGTTGTAAGCATCTGGACTTACCCCGTCATCTATTGATGTCCCGAGATGCATTTCATCGACGAGTTTTGTGTCACGAATTTCTGCTGGCAAGAACTCCTGCTTCACAAGCCCATCTTTGTAGTTTGGGTTATACTTATAAGTATCGCCGTATCCAAGCTCTTGCATGAGTTTGGTGGGAGCATTCCTCAAATGCATGGGGATAGGCAATTTGGCAATATCCGGGCTCTCAGATAGAATACCTTGTGCCTTGCGCAAAGCTCTATAAGATTTAGTGGATTTCCGAGCCCGAGCCAATTTCACAGCACAGTGAGCTAGCACAATTTCTCCTTCGGGCATCCCGACAAATTGAATCGCTTCCATAGCTGCAATAGCAAAAGGAAGACATGACGAGTCACGAAGTCCGACATCTTCACTAGCAATGACGATCATTCGGCGAGCTATGAACAAGGGGTCTTCCCCACCACGTAGCATTTTCACTAAGTAAAAGATAGCTGCGTCTGCGTCAGATCCTCGAATCGACTTATGGAAAGCGCTGATTGCATCGTAATGGTTGTCGCCCGTCTTATCGTACATCTGGTGAAAGTTGCGCGTACTTAGGAGCGGTTTTAGTTTTTCGAGAGTGACTTGTACCACCCCGATTTTTCCCAGCGGCTCCAATATCTCCAGCTCATGCTCGACCTTTTCGATAACTTTAAAATGCAATCCAGACAAGTAAGCATTCACTGATTCCAATATGTTGAGGGCGACACGCGAGTCGCCGGTGCTGAGAGTCGCGATATAGTCAACGGCGTCCTTACTCATCGCGATGAGATGGAGGTTGTGGAGAATCTTTCTTGTTTTGTTGATCAAGAGAAGGCCCTTGTTTAGAATTTTCACAAGCGCTGCGTGAGGAAGCGGTTCCATGGCAAACGTGTGCATCCTAGAAAGCAAAGCATTATTTAGAGTGAAAGATGGGTTCTCTGTGGTTGCCCCGATTACCGTGACGGCACCTTTCTCTATAACAGGGAGAAGAAGATCCTGTACAGCTTTGTTGAAACGGTGAATTTCATCAAGAAATAATATGGTTTTCTGCCCTGTCAATTGCTTCTCGTTCTCTGCATTTGCGAACTCCTCCTTGAGTTTTTTGGCATTGCTCTCTGAGCCCAGGAGCTCTACAAATTTATGATTAGACGTCGAGGAAATTATGCGGGCCAATGAGGTCTTGCCGACGCCGGGAACTCCCCACAAGATGAAGGAGGGTATTTGGCTGGCTTCTATAAGGTTGCGCAAAATGCCGTTCTCACCAACAAGTTTTTCTTGGCCATGAAAGTCACTAAGAGACTTTGGTCGTAGTCTCTGGGCCAAAGGAAGGTCTGCTTCACGCTTAAGCTGCATGAACTCATGCTTCCATCGCTTTCTAGCCGAATCAGCCGCCGCTGTGTCATTCTCAGATTTGGTGCTAGCTTTCTGGTTTGTGTTGTGAACGGGATGGAAATGAAAAAAAGAGTTGGCTATCTGACTATCGGGTTGAGTGGGCGGGGCCTCGTTATTGTCGTTCGTTATTCGACTTTCACTATCAGTGTTATGTAAGTCGGCTTCTGTCAAGGTGGCGCCTTCTACTTGAGACTCCAGCAAGTCTGGTGAGACAGTCATCACCTTTGCTTTTTCGCTGATTGCCTGCTTCTTCCTTATACGAGATTCGAGCTCCTCTTGCCTTCTTTTTAAGCGTTTCTCTGCAAGAAGAATGCTTGTCAATGTGGCGCTCGCCTTTTTCGATTTTTCTGAAGCTGACTTTCCGGAATCAGCTTTCAACCCTAATGCAGCAAATGCATTTTGCGACTTCTGCTCGCTATCTTGAGTGGCAACCGGACTCAGCTGTCTAACCTCGGGCTCAGATGTATCTACTTCGAGAGTGTCTAGACATGAATTCACATGTCGCTCTAGGAACTTAACGGGGAAACTCCGCGCGCAGATTGGACAAGCCTCTTCCATATATGAAAAAGAGATGAAAGCGCTCGAGCAGAGAAAGAAAGCTGCACGAAGCTAAACTCAGAGAATGAGTCCAGATCAATCTAGCTGATGCATGTCGCTTTCGGATCGAGTCGCGGACCGACGCGCATCGCGGTGAACGCGCGCGGGTTTATTAGTTGTGGCAATCTGCACGCGAATTACGATACCGCATTAGGCGATATCTCATCACCGCAGTCTTGTTTGCACGTCCTCTCCTTCTTTGTTCTGGCTCTTCGTTCTTCCCCGTCTTTTCACTAATATTCCGTTCATTGTTTTTTTTGTACTTTCCCGATTACTTTTCTCGCTGTGAGATAACACATCACTTCTAAGTGGCACTCATTTTACAATCTTGAAGACCTTTTCGAACAATGACAGCAGATATGATCTGGAGGTCCATGCCTCTTTCGTCCAAAGAACTTTCGCTCGCTCGCGTCCTCAGATGCGGACAGGCGTTTAGATGGAAAAACGTGAATAATGTGTGGAGTTTTTCGGCGAAAGACCAAATTGTGCTTCTCAAACAAGATGACGAGAAACTCCACTATGCTTCAATTCTGCTGGAGAACGTGACATCGAACAAATCCAGCAAATCAGCTCAAGACTTCGTGACAGACTATTTCAATCTAGATGTAAAGCTTGCATCTCTTTATGAGACGTGGTCGGAGGTGGAGACCCGATTTTCAAAGAAACTGAAACTTGCGTCTTTCGATCAGTTCCCTGGTATTCGAATGCTCAGGCAAGAGCCCTGGGAAACTGTTGTTCTGTTTATTTGTTCTAGCAACAACAACGTGAAACGGATTTCCAAAATGTGTGAAAGTCTCTGTAACGAATTTGGCACCTTCATCAACGAGTATGATGGAGTGAGGTACTACTCTTTTCCTGGGCCGGAAGTCTTGGCCGAGGAAAATGTGGAAACCCGCTTACGTGAGCTAGGCTTCGGATATAGGGCCAAGTATATCCATCAGACTGCGAAAATGTTTGTTGACAAAGAAAAGCCTCATATTACATTGGACTCGCTTTACGATCTCAGGCGCAAACTGTACGACGAGGCACATGACTACCTTCTTCAACTTACAGGAGTCGGCCCGAAAGTGGCCGATTGCATTTGCCTCATGGCACTTGACAAGCACGATGTAGTTCCTGTGGACACTCATGTTTTGCAGATTGCGATGAGAGAC
This sequence comes from Metschnikowia kofuensis (nom. inval.), assembly GCA_030564885.1. Lineage (NCBI taxonomy): Eukaryota > Fungi > Ascomycota > Pichiomycetes > Serinales > Metschnikowiaceae > Metschnikowia > Metschnikowia kofuensis (nom. inval.). The sequence continues at coordinate 66,497 of JAJLZY010000001.1, forward strand.
TATAAATTCAAAGGGCCGAAAACCATGACTCAGAAGGCGTATCATGAAGTCAGAAACCACCTTCAGTCCTTATTTGGGGAGTATGCTGGCTGGGCACAGCTGGTGATGTTTGCCGCAGATCTCTCTGACTTGAACAACGGCGTGAATCAGTTGAATGGGGAGTCCGTGAAGCATGAAATCAAAGTCGAGGGTCCCCTGGGGTCGCTTGCAATAAAAGAAGAGATAGAGACGAAAGTTAACGTTATGGGGCTAGAAATCAAAAGAGAAATCGAGGTGGAAACCGAGGAATCACGGCTAGGTACGAGAAAACGGACTGTTTCTAGGCAAAGAACAGCCAAGCGAGTGAAGGCCTCGGCGTAGGGTTTTTGGACTTTTTATAGATCATCTTTATTTCATATCGACATACGTTTACTTCTTGATCGGGGCCGGCTTCTTCCAGTAGTATTGCTTGTGGGTTTTTCTGCATGCCCTCAATCCGCCGTGGCCTCTCACCGAGGACACCAACTTATTTCTCTCTGGATCGTGGTCCTTCTCGGGCATGTAGTAGTATTCCTCCTCGAGGGGTTTTCCTGCAGCATCTTTTCCCTGTCTATATATGACACCAATACAATTGACCTTGTGAAGCACAACACGAAGCTGCTGAAGAGTGAGCTTTGCCACCACGGCCAGTATTGTGTTTAAGGTCGAAGCAGGCGTGGAGGATAGTCTGGAAAAAGCCAAATGGTTGATGAGGATGTTTTCGATCTCACTGATGTTGGTCACTCCGTCAAGGCATTGCTCATCGATGATAAGTTTTCCGTTGGCGTCGTGCTCTTGGACTCTTTTCATCTTCTTTGCGGAGCCCTGTGGCTCTTCGCTCAGAGCCCTCTTTTTTGTGAACAGCGCATCTGGAACGTTTAGTGATCTGCTGGAAAGTGGAGGCGTCAGAATGTTGCTGGAGCTGTCCGTCCTCACGAAAAGATTCTCCTGGTCCACGGCAGACTTGCGTGGTTTGGAGGGAGTGGATTCGGCAGACACGATGTCTCTCTGAATTTTGCGTGGTGTGTGGGGATCAGAAACGAGAGCCACTTTGGGTGTGAGGCTTGATTTTGCTTTGATTTCTGAAACCGAGGGTGGCCGTCCGAGACCAGATTTCGACGCCGCAGTAATCCTTGGCTTAGGAATATTAGACTTGGAAGTGCCCTTGATGTTGCTTTGCGAAGGTAATGTGTTCACTGGCAACAAGTGCTCGTCATCGGTGACATCCTCGTCGACGTCATCCGGATTAATCAACATGACGTGGCTGCCGACTTGCAAGAGAATATTCGTGAAACGAGGCATTTGGACGGACTCGCCACGTGATACATGGAACTCGGTGTGCTGGTGGTCCAAATGGATCGATTTCGATATGTTATCGGCGCGAAGCGGACGCTCTGTCTCTATCAATTGGAACTTTGAGGAGTCAAGCTTTTTCACAAGACAGACGCGTGGAATTATCATTCCAAACCCATTGTATCCTAAGCACTTAAGTATAATCTGGTCGTCAGAATACCCGATCCTCACGTGACAGCGACTGACGGTCTTATCTGCGGCCTTTCCCGTGTTTTTGAAGTGGAAGTCACAGCTCTTGGAGCTGCGTCCTATTATAATACTCGTGCGGTCAGAGAGAAGTGGGACACGCAACACCAGAGAGTGGGGATTCAAGATGTTGAAGTCCCTATTGATCGAGACTGTTTGGGGCTGCAACATCCCCTTACTTGAGGCTTCGAGATCCAGGCCAAAGCCCGCATCGAGAGTCTTCACTGGCGCAGTGAAATGAACTGTTTTTCCTGGCAGCCCGGAAAAGCCAATCGTCTTAGAGATCTGAACATTCTCGCTTACCTTGTGAGTCTCGGAGTAGTCAGCATATTTCTCGTGTCTAGCAGGCGAAGACAGACGGCCCACAGTAGAAGATGGGTTTGGGGTGGGGTACTCGAAGCGGCCACGAGGTGGCTCACGACCCTTGAAAGGGTCAGCAAGAGGCTCTGGCCCGTCTAAAACGGGCGAGGAAGGAGGAAACTGAAGACTCGACATGGAAATTCGGGTCGATAGCCGGTCGATTATCGATCAAATCAATTAGCTCTGTATAACAGCTTACGTATATCAAATGGGAATTTCAAGAAGAGAGGATAAAAAAGGAAGAAATAAAAAAAAAGAAAAGAAAAGGAAAGGAAGCAAAAAAGGTTGTTGCTGCGTTTGTGTAGTATACTAGACAGGCCCATGAAACGCGGACGGTATAGTCATCTTGTGAGAGTAAACAAACAACGCGCTATTTTTTTTTCGCGTGTCGTCGCGTCGATTGAGACTCGCTTGAAGTCGCGAGACAAGATTGATGTATCACGTGATGTATACATTATTTTCAGTCCAGAATGTAAGGAAAGACAATGCACGGCTATTTACTGATAAGACTTTGGGAGGAACGATTACCTGAACAGAAATTTCAGTAGCTTTGTGAATTCGAGTTCTATCAAAAGTGGGTAGTCTAGTAGACTGAGCTCATGAACAGGCAATGTGAGCGCGTTGCTTGTCATGTTCCCCCATGCACCTTTGATAAAGTCTTTTAATTTAGCCAACGCTTGAGCTTCATTCCTTAAAATCAAGTTATAAAGTAAAAGAAAACGGAAACTCTGAAATTTTTATTTGATTTTTCGTTCGATGGAAAGAATGAAACGAATCAAAAAAAAAAAACTAAAAGATATGGCTGGCTACACCCTGAGGAAAAAGCACAAAAAGCAGTCTTTCAGCAATATAAAGGCTAGTTTTCCAACATGCCGACAGCTCCAAGACAGCGGGATTCAATACATAGCATTCATTATCAACCTACTCACTTTCGAAAAGCTATTCTTACTCAAACCTGACACTTGTAGTAAAGCCACTTGTAGCAAATATTCGTATTTAACTCTTGACTAAAAACACTACTCTACTTGATCCTAATTTTGAAGGCTTATGTCAAAATCAGAATGGGTCCGCAAGTCTATGTCCCAGTCAAGTAGCCAGGACACAGGCAGAGTGTTGTCCACGATTTGCAAAGGCTGAAAGCCAGAGGAACTAGGCGCAGGCCTCTTCCACTCATGGAACGAGCTATCATCATTGCTGCTTAAGTAGTAAAGCTCGAGCGCATCGTCGACATCTGCAACTAGTTTACTTCTCCAACGCGAGCTTTCCAAATCCAATGAAATCTCAGAGTTTATGCTTTCATTATCTTCGAAAAGCACGCAAGGTGCATGCACGTGTGTCAAACTTTGATCGTCATAATGTGACGCCATACTTGCCTGGTTTTCCGATGCTGTGCCAAACTTGGAGGACGTGACATGGCTGATGATTGTCGTATCTGAGAGTTCGCCGATATCGTTTTCAGTGACTGTTTCAATATGACTTCCAGATTGAGAAAGCGCTCTTGCCACTTCCGGATTGGCTTCTTCACGTAATCTTTGTGCCTCCTCGGCATCTAGCTTCTCTAAGTTCTCCAACAACAACGCGAGATGGTCTACCCCATCAGGAACCCTGTAAAATGATCGGTGGATAGTCCTGGCCTTTGGGGTCTCTTCATCTCCCGTGTAGAACACTCTGATCTCATGCAACACTCTCCAGATGATGTATCTTGTGGATTTATAAATGTACCTTGCAATCTTGTATTGCTCATTAAGCACGGATTCAAGTGTCATTTCGTTGTATGACTCAATCACCCGGCGACGAAGAGCATCCAAATTCAGCAGGCACAGCTCCAAAGAGTCTATGCACAATTGTAAAATACCCAAATGGTTCAATTCCGAACAGTCGTTGTCGAGGACCGTCGTTATGTCGTGATCTTTGTCGTGGGAAATCAATGCATGCAGAGGAATGTCCTTTTTGTGATTCTTTGCTCGATGAACAAGGTCACGACAATAGTTCCAGATATTTGTATCGCAGTCACTGAAGGCGTACTCCGTGGGATTTGCCAAGCCCAAAGTACTGTTTTTGCCGCCTTTGTTTGTAAACAAGTGCGAAGCATATACCTTGAGTATGTTCCTCGGTACGGCATCAGTGCCGTCAGCAGATGATCTCAGGCCCATCCCCTTTATGTTCATGTTTAAAATTGACTCCTTCTTCCGCAAAATCTTCTTTCCCAATCTATCTTTTAAGGATAAGTCGGCATTTGCGTTTGTTGAAATCCGATTTTCGAGGAAGGGAAACAACTTCTCTCTAGATAAATGGAACGTACCTTTAGCTTTCATGTCATTTCTCAAACCCAAATGTTGCAACGTCCCGCTATGCCCTACTCGGTGAATCATGGCTCGAAAGTCTTTCTTGAGGCCCCGAGTAATTTGTGAAGTCATATTGGGTGAAGAGATTTGGGTTGAGTCGAAAGTGGTTTGATATCAAGTTGGTATCAAATAAAATTGGGAGTGAGGAGAAAAAAAAATCTGGTGAGAACGCGAGCTCGCGAGACCGACTTATATAGACATTTTGGCGCTTTGTTTTAGGCGTGCAAAGTTTATGGTCTTTGAGCGTATGTTAGAGAAAATAGTCCACATGCTGCATTTCGCCGATAACAAACCTGAGCTCCATACTGAAAAATCGATACTAAACTGCATAGTAGCATAATCTCGATAAGCAAATGCTTCTTCGTGCAGGAAACATGCAAGTTTTGAGAGGGGTCCGAGTATCGTCAGATCGCATACCCGAAATATTGCTGCAAACATAAAACAATCACAATGATTATATGATATGTCTCTTAGAACACCATACTCTAAAAGCAGCCAAGGATTGTCTTTTGAGCAGAGCAAACTACCATCTAGCGTATCGCTCAATCCAAGACTTATTGACAGATGGCGGCCTCTTGCAATCCAGGTGACAATTTGAGTTATGGAATCCTTCAGAAGGTAGGTGAATTGAATGATACGTGAAGATCTTCAAGGCTCATTTTCACTATGCTGCATATTTGTTTTTATCACAAATAAGAAACATCATAGTTAGCTACAGGTAAACGCAGGAACAAGCGTAATATATCCCGCCGATTCTTTGTCAAGGCAGGATGTTTTCTCTTTTCAATTCAATGCGCATGTGTCTTATCCAAAACTCGCATTAAAAAAAGTTGTCGACCAAAATTTGCTGTGATTGACTGAGCGTCAAGCCCCTATATGACCCGAATCATTATTGCAATGTCAAAACTCTTCAGACCACAAGACTAAATTTCAATTCGTACTAAGTGGCCACACATATCATAAACCGAGAAAGGAATCTTACATTTCTGTCTATCACACTGACCCATGTCGTGGTCTTGTAGAAGCTTCGAGGCTATAGACTTCCGATAGAACCATTCAGTTCTCATTTAAAAAACCTTTAACGAAACTCGACTGATCACATAACTCGTAACATGTTTCGGACCATTGAGTCAATGTTGCCTTTGCCCTTTTATAGAAGAGTAGGTATCTACTCACGGTATTCTGAATTCCTGGTCATGGAGAGGCAGGAGTGTAAGATAGTACTAAGTTTTGGCTTCGTATAAAATTCTTTCATATCCATTATTCTGAGTTTACAAAGCTAAACTCGGAATTAAGAGCAGAAGTGGTTGTCTTCGATTGCAACCCGTCATTTATTAATAGCCAAGTAAATGACGATCTCCTGGTTCGGATTGGGTGCGAAAAGAGTGCCACTTTCACATTCCGATACCAAAATTCGCAACTAAGGCATAGAAAAGAGTAACCACGAGGCGTGACTATACTTGCAAAAAACACTCAACGAACTTGCGTACTTCAAATGCTCCATACTCTCAGTACATCCACTTCAATCTTTCATTTTCATCGCCCGAATCGGATTGTCAGTGCTGAGTTTTATTGTTGCCTTGGTGTGCGCATACCAAACATGCTGATGCTCAGTGCACATTGAAGTAAAATTCCCAGTGTTGAAGCGCGCAGGCAACTGGGCTTATTAGGGCCAAAGCCCTAGCGCGGTCACGTGCCTCCTCTTGCCTCGCTCATGCAGAACCAGACAAATTTTTCCCATCGTCGCACAGACAGTCAATTGCCTTAAGATTTTTTCATACACTTTCTTGAACCTCCATCAATAAACAACAGTCAAAATGGGTAGTATGTAAAAACCCTTCAATTTTCGTCTGACGATACACGCGGGCTGCCAAGGGCTCTGACTATGGATATATCGGTATTCGAACATACCTCTGCTTGGGTGCCATTTGAGATGATACATTAGACCCTTGAATCGAACCTAGCAATGACTTGATGACCCATCTCCATAACGCACAATTTTCTAAGCTGAACCAAATTTGTGCTATGATATGCATAGAGCTTGATAATGGTTTTCCCGGATTCGATATGCCCAAAGCATCCCGTTTCGAAGCCATTGTTGCATCCATATTCAGTGTTCCATATTGGCAGCTGTCCATCGAGAAGAGTCACATTTACTAACGAACTTTAGAGGGTACTCCATCTATGGGAAAGAGACACAACAAGTCTCATGTTTTGTGTAAGAGATGTGGCCGTCGTTCATTCCACGCCCAAAAGAAGACCTGTTCTTCTTGCGGTTACCCAGCTGCCAAGATGAGATCTCACAACTGGGCTTTGAAGGCCAAGAGAAGAAGAACTACTGGTACCGGTAGAATGTCCTACTTGAAGCACGTCTCCAGAAGATTCAACAACGGTTTCCAAACCTCCATCAAGGCTGAGTCCGCTTAAGTTCTTCTCCCTCGACGTCCGTCACTAGTGTAATTAATATACATCATACATTTGCAGAAAGTTTCTTTTATCTGTTTCTATATTCCCCTCGTGCTCTAGAGCCGAGCTTTGGTTGGGTAGAGCCAGTTCGTGATGAACGCTCTACTCCAGTGTAGTTCTATTTCCCGATGGTGGTTAATTCTGATGAACGGGCCAAACAATCAATATTAATTAGTAAATTCATGTGTCCATGAACTATAGTTCAATCTGTCTTATCATTTACCCTTCTAGTATTACCTGATTGCGTCACTGAGTCTCCTTGTTCATGTTGTAATACAAATTATCCGCCTCGTCGTGATTCACGCACACGCTCAATATTTCTCGGGCAATCTCCACAGTGTCCAGCTCATAGGGAAACTCAAGTCCATTCGCAAAGTCCCCCTCAATTCCTGCTAGTTCCGAAGCCTTCTGTGGATTTGGATTGCGACTTTCAAAATGGGCCATTTCTCTGCTACGGAATTCGCAGCTTTTGTTGAACACTCCGATGTCAGTATAGCCTTTTGTCCTGATTTGTGCTAAAAGAGCATGTGCCTCAAAAGAAAGCGAGTCAGATGCAAATGCAATCCGCAGAAGCACGACAAATACTTCATAGAGAGTTTCTGGGTATATCAAAGTATTGATGCTCTTGTGCTCCTCTATAATATAAAACAATATGCGGACAAAAGCGCCAATTATGGAGAGCCTCATGTAGATTAGTTCATCGCGAGGCTGGTGCATGATATGGTTTTGTTCATAGCCGATAATCCTAACGATAGATTTTATATTTTCCTTCAGATTAACAAGATCCATCCTGTTCGAAACCACGATCGACTCCAACAAAACCACAATGCGAACACGGAGAGATAACAAATGACAGTAGTGTTGTAAGTTCAACTTGAATTTTTCCTTTGTCCCCAAAGATTTCACTTTTACGGGATACGGGATCGAAACAAGCGACTTGCTGAAATATTTCTCTGGATGGAGAGGAACTGCTTGACTCACCTTCTCAAAGTCGTGGTTATTTCCCAAAATTCGATTGAGTCCATAGAACATGAAGTCCTCTTTGATGCCTATATCAATGATGAAAACCTTGAGCAAAGACTTGACAAAAAGCCTGTTCAAGTCGTCGTCAGACGTGCAAAAATAGTCCTCACTGACGAATGCCGACAATGTCTCGACAAGACTAGACACCAAATTGATTTGAACTGACGACACAAACCTTTCGGTGTTTTCCGGTAATATTCGCTGCATTAGCTTGACATCAATGACCGCGTGGTCCCATAGACTGCGTGAAAACTGGTTTCCAAATTGTGTCGATATGACGGCCGCTGATTCTAGGACATCAAAAGCCAGAACGAGAATGAAATTTTCGTAGAGCCGTTGTTGGTAAGGAACATTGCTGTGGCTGGCAAACTTCTCGTCCTCTTCGTCGTGGACATGGAGCACAAATACGAACTTTTTCAGAATTTGGCAAAACGTCGCCATCACCGTTGTCACCAACGACTCTGTGACGGCCGAGGATTTAAAATTCATGGCACCGTGAACAATTGATATAAGGAACGGAATTGATACGAGAACCCCTGGTTCCTTTTCCTCGTGAAGACCTAGAAGCACCTCTATGGTAGACATGATCAGCTCACAGAAGGTTTCGATGAGCACGTCCAAACGAAGATGTCTCAACTCCAACAATGCGTCCCAAATACAAGACAGAATTGGTGTGTTTGCAGGCACAGCCAAAACGCCGCTCAATTCTAGCGCTCTCTCGGTGCAAATTTTCGATAGAAATGCCATGGAAGTTCGGTCTGCACCATTGATCGAGTGACTCCACAAATAGTGACAAAGCTGAGACCAGTCGTCCTGCAACTGGATTCTAGAGCTCGGAGTTGGCGGGCTAGTATGAGAAATCGTATCTCCAGACATGATTTTGTGCGGATCAAAGGGTAGTGTTGGCCTTTCATCGACATCTGCTTGAGAAGCGTCTTTTTCGCTCTGCTTTACAGTCGGAGAGCCCATATTGTCAGCGACTCTGCGCCTTTTCACGGAAGACAAAGACCGGATTTCGTTCCCCAAGAACTTTTTCTCATCCTCGAGCTTATCGACCGTTTGCTTTAGTAGTGCTACATGCTCTTTCGCCGAACTCTGTATGGTCTGAGCCTCGGCGCTTAGTTTAGCAATTTCATGGGAGCGCTGGTTCTGGAGAGCTTCTAGCTGTGCCCGCAAAATAGAGATTTCGCCCTGTGCTCTGAACAATTGCAGCTGAACTTCCAGGTTGTTCAGATCGTTGGGTGTCGGTAAGGACTGTGGCTGCTTTTGGGTGGCCTCTACCAATTGCATGAGCAACAAATCGTCATCGTCATCACCGAAGCTTGAGTCGGACATATTCGTTTGATTGTGTGCACTCGATGTCGGTGGATGTAAGCAGGTATTAATGGTATGATAAGCAAGAGAATTGTCTCCAAGACAAGAGCGCGTCTGTAGATGAGCGATTCTTGTGAGCCTCAGACGTCGAAAATATGGCGAAGGCTCAAGATCTGAAAAGACTCAAGATGTCAAAAAAACAAGATCTCGTATTATCTTCTCTTTCAAATTTTGTCACTGCCGCTCAAAACCATTGAAAGTCAAGGCGCTAGATGATGCCTCAAGCAGACAGAGTGAAACCCATCAACGCGTTTTAGGCTTTACGCGATATGGCACTTCCGGGGGTAAGTCACGTGATTTTCTCTTGGCCGTAGTATACGAGCCGGCAAAGCTCCGGGGGCATTTCCGGGGTACGCGCAATGCTCTTGACTGAAAAAAATTGTAGAGAAATTATCACAGAGCATCTCGCATCTCGCATCTTGAGCTCACATCTCACATCCCATAAGCCTTCGCTTTCCCACACCAGCCACCAGCCAAAAAGCCCAACTAGAACTTGCCATTTTACATCTGCTATAGCAATTTTTTTTCATCTTCCTCACACAATGGCTGAATCCACGACAACGCCCAAATCCCAAGACAAAGCTTCTGCATCGGCACCTCCTCCAGCCTCTTTCGTGCCTTCTAGGCCGCTGGTTTTGACCTCCAAAGACAAAGATACAAAACGCATGGTGGTCGTGCTTTCGCAGGCGTGTTTGGAAACACACAAGATCAGCACGGGCGCGGCCGGGGGAGACAAGTATGCGTTGTTGAACTGTGACGATCACCAAGGCTTGTTGCGTAAAATGGGAAGAGATATCGCGGAGGCCAGGCCAGATATCACCCACCAATGTCTCTTGACGCTCTTAGACTCGCCCATCAACAAAGCCGGCAAATTGCAAGTGTTCATCCATACTGCGCGAGGCGTGTTGATAGAGGTGAACCCCAGCGTGAGAATCCCAAGGACGTTCAAGCGGTTTTCCGGGTTGATGGTCCAGCTATTGCATAAGCTCTCGATCCGGTCGGTGGACTCGGAAGAGAAGTTGTTGAAGGTGATCAAAAACCCCATCACGGACCACCTCCCCACCAAGTGCCGTAAAGTGACCTTGTCGTTCGACGCCAAGATCCGTAGAGTGCAGGACTACGTGGAGACCTTGGATGACGACGAGAGCATATGCGTATTTGTGGGTGCCATGGCCAGGGGCCAGGACACGTTTGCCGACGAGTACGTCGACGAGAAAATCGGTCTTTCCGACTACCCCTTGTCTGCGTCCGTGGCCTGCTCGAAATTCTGCCACGGGTGTGAGGACGTATGGGGAATTATGTAGAGGGAGCATTTGATTTTTTAATGGAAGCACTTACCTGGTGCAGTTAGATGACTTTGCCAAAGAAAAATCCATTGGCATAATGATTCTTTCAAAGAATAGAGCGCTGTTTCTATTTGCTCTAATCAGAAAATCGAGATACAAGGGGCGCTTTCATCCCTGGAATATTTTGCAGTCGACGATACTCTGCCATTTATCGATGGCTCCCTGCATGCTCGAGAACAGGACACTGGGTGATCTCAGAGCCGGGACGCTGCCTTATTTATCTTTTAAATTGATATAATACATTTCGCCACCAACTTAAAGAGTCTCTCTCGTGGAGTGAATGTATATCTGTTTTGTTTTGTTTTATTTTTGTTTTTTATGGTATTTGTTTAGTCGAGTTTCTATTTTTTTTTTTATCTGTTCTTTCCAATTCCTTTTAGGCCTTGTACCACTGCCAGTGCCAGGTGCTGAGCGCACGTCTCAGTCTCACTCTTACTCTCAGTCCCAGTATGATGGCATGCGCAGCTTACAATTGCCAATAATATTACAACAAATATTAAAAAAGTCTGCAGCAAGATTATGGAAACCGTCAATATTCTGCCGTCGCAAAACGGGGTCGCACAAACACCCAGTCAAAATAATGGCACTTCGGCAGCTGGGATACTAGATACTGACCGCGTTTCTGCTTCTTCTGAAGCACAGCCAGAAGATTCAACTATGAACTCTAGCAACTCTCTGAGTAAACAAAAGGTATCGCTGATGCATAGTCTGACAGACTCAGACCACACAAAGTCAGTCGCCGGATCCAGCTCTGAGGACTCGGCCGAAAAGCAGGAGAAGGTCGAGAAAAAACCCGTCTCGGGCGACGATCTCTATCGCCGATCGTCTCAGTACCAGACGTGGTCCTTTGGGAGCCAAGAACTACACCAGAAAAAACAGCATGCAAACGAAAAGGGCCGTGCCGCTGCTTTGAAGCTTTTCGCCTCGGTGAGATCCTCTTTGGAGACTGAACGGCCCGATGTCTTTGCAGCGCACGGCGAGAAGTTGACGTCAGAAATACTAGAGCTCATTTCCTTCGATGAGGAGCAAAAATACCTTCACTACTTTGGCCAGCAGATCGTCCAGATATGTGCCCATTTCAAAATGCCCACACAGGTGAAGGCTACGGCCATATCGTTCTTCCGTAAGTTTTACTTGGTGAACTCAGTGATGGAATACAGGCCCCGTAACATCTTGTATACTGCGGTGTTTTTGGCGGCAAAGCTGGAGAACTACTTCATTTCCATCGAGACTTTCTGCTCGCGGATTCCAAAGACAAAACCTGAGGACATCTTGGGCTTAGAATTCATTATACTACTGGCCCTCAAGTTTACGCTATTGGTGCATCACCCCTACCGGCCATTATACGGCTTTTTCCTCGACTTCCAGATGATCCTATTACACCCGTCACCTGCAATGTATGACGTCAATGTCGACACAATCGGTCAATTATACGACAAGGCAAAAATATGGCTCAACGATCACGCCTTACTAAGCGACGTGCCATTCTTATTCACGCCTCCACAGATTGCTTTGGCTGCTCTTTATGACTCGGACAAACGAATCACTGACAAATACTTGAGGATCAAGTTTCTTAATGAGTCAGCCGACGCCACAAAGACGCCCGGAAGCCCAGCTCAAGCGCAACATAAAGACCAATATAATCTCATTTTGAAAACCATCAAAGGTTGCATCCGGACCGCGAAAGTGGAGATGGCTTCATCCAAGGAGGAAAGTACAAAAATAGATGAAAAGTGTTTCTTCGCGTTGAATCCGCAGAAGCTATTGAAGAAGCGAATTAAAACACTTGCAGAGCCGGCATAAGATCCAAATTCTTTGCATTGTCGTCTCATGCCATTAAACAAAACTTCAGCATGTCGCTTTTCTTATGCCTAGCCTAAATTCATTGGTTTGTCAAACATTAAACGTATATATCTTTGTGAAAAGTCTATTTGTCCATAACGCCCTCCTTCTCCAAAACCCGTTCGATCTCTTGAAACAAAAGCTTTGATGTGGCCGCTGCTCCTTTAGTATGGGTACAGATTACCTCTGATTTCTGATTAGAGTCTCTCAGTGCAACCTGGATTCTGAACTTGCAGCTCTTGAAATTGAAGGTGTTCTTTTTGGATATGGAACCGAGAATGTTGTTTCCGTGATTATCTCTCCTCAATTCTTTCAACCCGAAGCTCGACCAGGAGTTCAATAGCGCAAAGAGGGCTGTCATCATCTCTTGCTTGGGCAAAATTGTCTTGTATGCGAATACCTCAAGCTGGCTATGATCGGATGAGCTGAACAATCTCAGAAAAAGGCCTCCTTTCAGCTCACTGACAGAGTTACTTCCAGAGTCTGTTTGTGATGGTAAATGCTTTGGATTATCGTCCAACAGTTTCTTCGTGCCCCATGACAATTTCCTGAAAATTGATCTATTTCTTTTCTGAGGCACATTCTCGGTGCTTTTCAAGTTAGTAGAGTCCACGAGAGGGCCCTTTTCGTGAGCAGGAACAGGAGGTTTGTTGCCCTTCTTTTCCGCGAGCTCGCCATAAGTTTTGCTCTTAGATTCAACGGGCTCAGGTTTCTTGAAATCCTGCAAGTCTGGGAGAAGCATTGTAGAAGCACTTGGTTGAGTAGCTCTCACCCGACTCTGTGGCTTGGCTTGTTGCGATGGTGGCTTTTGGGTCTCCGGTAACTTGATGCTCTCGAAGACCTCGTCGGCTCTTGCTTCAGGTTTGGCATCGTCCTCTGCAAAGGTGTAGTCGGCGTCTTTCACAATCTGACTGGCCTCACTCTTGCGTCTGTTAGGCACGTTGTCACTTTGAATGCTCACAATGGATTTCCTGTTGGGCTTGTGAGAGTTTGCTCCCGCATAGTAGGAGACGCGTTTGCTTGCCAAGTGCTCATCCAAATCTATGACAGATGCAGACTCCAAAGCCTCCTCTTCTTCACCCAATTTGTTTGTACTAAAGCCTGCGTGGTCCAAGCGGTCAGCAAAGCTGGTTCTCAAAGCAGGCATCTTTTTCGAAAGCTGCTCCTCCTCGTTTAGTTCATCCTCCTCCAAATCTTCATTATGCGTATCCAAGAAGCTGTTCAAGTCTTGATATGATTCTTTCGTCGACTTCAAACTCAACAATGACAACCTTTTGTTGGAGTTGGTGAAATTCCTTGATTTCCTTGTAACTTTCGGAATATTAACGGATCCTATCAAAGACTTCTTCTCCTCTGGCTTGTCTTTGGAGATCCTGGAGGTGCGCTTTACGCTGGATCCATTCAAATCACCGTTCAAAGCACCGTTCAAGTTAAATTGGGAGTTCAAGAGCCTGGATTTACGGATCTCGGACAAGTATTCCTCACTCAAATTAGCATCTTCGGATTTATGTTCAGGAAGCTCGAATGCACTATCGAAGTCGATATCTTTCGAAAACCGTTGCTTGTCGCCTTCATGGCCAAAAGACACCATAGACTCCCTGTTATTCTTTTTCCTTTGTACCTCTAGATCCTGGAACTCCGCCTCCAATGCCTCTTGCGCTCGCGTGACTTCCTCGTTCTCGTGAGCAATCCATAATGGATCCAAACGTGACACAGGTCTTCTGGTGAGAACTGGCGTTTGTCGTCTTCTGGGAATGGGTTGCGTGACTGACCGCTTTTTGATTGCATCGAGGTCTGACTTTGTGAGCTCACCATCGTCCTCATTGGCGCCCTCGGATAAGGCTCTCAAGGCTTGATTCACCTTAGCGGCTCTTTGAGACTGTGAGGTTCTCTTTCCAGGTAAAATATCCGGACCTTCGGCGGGAGTCGGATCTTGTCCCTGATTATCTTCAGTCACGGTGATGTGAAGTTTTTTGGAGGATGAAAACAAGGACCTTCTCAGTTGCCGTTTCTGTTGTTTGGCCAATTCCTTACGTGCTTTGAGTTCCGCCTCGTGCTTTTTGCGTTCTAGTTCCATCAATTTCTCGTATTCTCTTGCTCTTTTCTCCTCCTCGTCAATCAACTTCTCGTCCTCTTCGTCATAAGCCTCTTGGTTGAAGATCTTGTCACATAGCGTGCCGAAGGTGGCGGACGTTCTCTTTGTCTGCTTGTCCATGTACTCCCAATCAGTTTCATTCGCAAGTTTTGCGTAGGTGGAAAGAAGCTTGATGGTGATCGAGTTCCTCTTCATGCCAGTGGTCAATGATTGCCTGATAGATTTCCGCTTGCTCATTCTGGAAGTGGAAGGCTTCAAGATCGAACTCCGTTTATTGCTCGTGCCCCCTAATGTTGCGGTAGACTGGTTCGGTATCAAGAACGGAGCCGCGCTTAGTGCCTCGAGTGTGCTCTTGTTTTCTTCTTTGTAGCCAATGGCTGCAGCGGTAGCGGGTGTTTCGACCTCGGCGTATATTGAGTCTTTTGATGGTAGAGTGGGCGGCATCGAGGCGTAGGAGTCGCTTTGTGGAGCGGCGGCCATGATCTCGTTGTAGATATCTCTTGGAAGAGGACCCCCTTGCTGCTGCATACTCATACGCTTTCTTGGGGATCTTGCAGGGGATGCATTGTATCCTCTCGCATCACGAGAAGGTGATCTGCGAGGCGAGTTATTGACACTCGAAACAGCGGAGTTTTTGCCCACCACGGAGTTGCGAGCGCCGTAACGGCGTTGGAAAGAAACGGGCCTATTTCTGGAGGAAGAAGCACTCATTTGACTCGTCTTACCGCGTCTAGGTGTATTAGGGGCTCTGTTGGAAAGGGCCGATGTGGAGCGAGGAATATGCTTTGTGGGAGAGCTGGATTGCGAAGGGTTGAGAGTCGAGTCATCTTGGGTGTGTCTATACCTGAGGAGCAACGCATAGAAGGTCTTTTCGGGGTTGGGCCCCTCTTTCAAAAGCGCCCTGACAATCTCATCTTCGGATCGCTGGTTCCACAAAATCGACAAATTCTCTAGAATTTGCTTGTCGATGTTCTTGACAGAGCCCAAAGATTTGTAGGCGGTTTTTGGATGGGGCAACGATTTGACGCTGATGAGATCTTCGTTTGGGCACGGGTATTTGGCAAGGAGTCTGTGTCCCAAAACCTCGGAGGTGCTTAGTCTCTCCATCGGGTCCACAGTAAGCATCCTCCAGATCAAATCTTGCGCCTCGGGACTGATCTCGTGAGGCATGTCGAAGTTGCCCGCCTGCACTTTCAACAACAAGTTCCTGATGTTTTCGTCGTCGAAAGGTAATCTTCCGGTCAACAAGGCAAAAAGTATCACACCACATGACCACACGTCGGAGGCTGCGCCATGATATTTGAGCCCCGAAACAATCTCAGGGGCCGCGTAGTGTGGGGACCCGCAGGACGTCTCGAGCAATTTCCCGTTGCTTTCCAAGGCGGCCATGCCAAAATCGGCTAGCTTGACGTTGAGTGAGCTGTCGAGAAGCAAGTTTTCAGGCTTCAAGTCCCGATGGCAGATGCCTAAAGCGTGGCAGTATGCGGTGCCTAGAATGATTTGCCGGAAATATTTCACGGCCTCCTGCTCTTCCAAAGGCCCTCTTTCGACCAACAAGTCGAAGAGCTCGCCCCCTTCGACGTACTCTAAAACCAAATATAACGCCTTGGAGGTCTCCCACACATCGTACAAGCGCAACACATTGGGGTGGGTTAGGAGCTTCATGATGATGATCTCACGCTCGATACCGTAGGGAAGACCCCCCTTTCGGTCCTGCGGCTGTTCGTACTCCTCGTTGAGGTCCAGTTTGGACACCACTTTCACCGCCGCCTTCTGGCCCGTGGTCTGGTGCACGCCGAGTAAAACACGGCCCGTGGCCCCACGGCCAAGGGTTTTCCCTAGCCGCCATGGCCCGATTTTTTGCGGATGGCTGTGTGCATTAAACACTGATGATGTCACCGAGCCTTGTCTCGAAAGCATTTTTGAGTTGACTATAATAGGGGAGCAAGGCAGTGAGCGAAAGAACGTGCCACGTTTGCAGGTAAAGAGCTCTGTTTATTATGCCTGTTATATGTAAGCGAATGGACTCGTCAACTCGAGTGCTCAAACTGAAAAAAATAGTGTGTTGTCGAAGTAAACAATAGAGAAGAGGGTATCGAGCAAGCAGGAAAAAAAATTCGAAATGTTCACTCAGACGTGTTGACGCTGCCGGCGTATAATGGTGAATGAGGGTATTGCCTGGATATAGGCGAGACGCTTTGGGAAATTACCACTCACATCTAGATGCGCGACGCGTGTGTCGCAGGCACGCGGTGCTCGAATTAATTCTTTTGGGCAACGCCCACTGAAACCTTATGATTAAAAAGAGCCAGCTCTAAATTACGAGCGGTGAAGAATGCATGGAAGCTGTGAAATGTATATTCGATGCAAATATAAATTGTTTGTGCCCAGTTCAAAGCGTCTTCAACCACCTGTCACCACCCGTGCCATTAGTTCCACTCCTGAGGCTGAAAAGTGAACAAATAAGCATCGTAAAGTAAAATGGAGGCATTTAGTGAGACGTCCCCTTATTGTTGGAGGCTTGGGCCCAGAGCCCTTGTATGCGAGCCGTAACAATCTGTTCTCGGTGCATCTAGTGAGACTTGCATAACCGAATTCGAGCAAAGCGCGCCGAACTCGCGAGGGAGTAACCAAAGGGGGAAATGCCCTTGGAATCTTAAGCTGATCCTTTATTTTTTGTGCCTATTGATAAGGTTCTCGTCGAGTGTAATTGACAGGCTCAACCTCGAATATATAATAGTTTTTCCAATACAGTTGTAAGTGAGTCGGTCCTTCATATGCTCAACGGCACCGTTGAGCGAATAGGGCAAGAGAGGTGAGACGCGTTTTGCGCATTGGATTCCGCAATGAAGCAAGATAATAAACCCAAAAGGGAAATGGTCGGGATGCGTATGGCAACGGAATGCGAGGGCTTTCTGATCAAGAATATGGAATGTCCATATTCGAAACTTCTTTCGCTTGTAAGAGCATTTTATTTGCATGTTTGACGAGGAATCACTTGATCTAGCGTTTATCGGCTTGTTGAAAAAGCCACATGAAGCTTAAATGAGTCTCGCTAGACAAGCCCTGCTCGACCCTTAGATATCATTGGACACTCTTCGTAAATCTTGCTCATCCTATCCAGATTTTGAAGCAGATCTATTTGAGACACTTCTCTCAGACTTGGCTAAAGAATGAGCATTATATTTTTGGCCTTGTGAGCTCTGAGCAATGACTCTGGGCTTGTGAGATAAAGTCTGGACGAGAAGTAAGTGTATATGCCTCACAAAATTGTCAGACTCGATTAAGCCGTGTACATTTACAAGCCCCTCATCCCACAGTAGATTCACTTTTGAAGCCACCAAATCTGTGTTGGTGCAAGTCTACCATTGTGCATGAATGTTCCTCACTGAAAATAAATTGACAAAGTGTAATTCTTGATTTTTCAAGGCAGGCGACCGATGAATCCTGGGCTTACATAACATCGAAGAAGAGTATGGACACTTTGATTAGTGGTTCATATGTAGCAGAGCACGTTGGCGTATTTTGGCCAAACGCAAGGCATGTCTACTGGACAAATGAAGGTAAACTTTGGGAAAGCTTGCACATCGTTCCCTGTGAAAAGCCATCATTGCATTTTATTAAAGGATGAGTCATGTCGTTCTTTGCGGGCTGATAAATAAACCTTTCGAAGTTCGCTGGAAAGCTAGACTAGCACAGTAGTGGTAGTTTACAACTAGTACAACGGTAGAACCTGAATCTTTGATCTAGGTTCAATTGGCATAGTGCGGCCGCTTGAGGCTTTTGTTACAAAAATGTCTACCACGTAGTCTGATCCTTATACTACATATTTAGTTTGAAGCGCCCCCTCCCTTCCTCTCATTTAGTATCGAGAAGTAACGAAGTTTATTATCGAGAATCGACTGTCAAGAACATATGTTGCCCAAGGCTGAATTAAAAGGATTAAAAGATCTTTAAGTGAGGTCGCATGGCCATAAATACAGCCAAATAATCAACTGAACTACATAAGCTTTACAAGGTGGGAGTTTAAGGACAAAAGCAGAGCTTTTTTTTCCTCGACCCTCAAAGTCAATCGGAAGATTGTCGGAATTGGTCAGAAGATCTCACGAATAGGCGAGATACATTATAAGATATGTGATGACAGCCAGATGTGCAGGCTGATATTGAAAGGTACAGAAAAACACACAGAGTTTCAAGCCCAAACGTGTATGCCTACTCAACATATACAAGCAGGCCCAACATATACAGCTAAGCACAGCGTGCTTTTTAAATAGGGTGATACCAAAAACAAGTCTGGCGATATAGCTTGAAAATACCAACCATAACTATCGTGCCTTATCCAGGCGACAGCAGAGCATTAGGTGCGAGGTTTCTGAACATCACTCTTCATTTTCACGCGTCAAGGATGATGCCCTACACGCCGATATGTCTTTTAACACACACTGTCACTGTCAGCAGATATACACGTGGCCCGTCGAACATATTCCACTTTTGCTCAAGTAAAATTTACCTCAGTTTCGAGAATGTCGCATTGAAAGTGCGACTGCTTCAAACTAATAAAAAACGGTGCGACGTCAAAACCGATATTGGCCAAGCGCGCCTTACTGACACGTATCGCAGGCGGCAGAGTGCATCGTGCAAAGCAGAAGACGTGTTATGTGAGAGTAAATGACCGACCTAGAAACACATACGAGTCAAAATTTAAATATGCAACAAACCGAGACTTTTTCATATTGGAAAAAATATACTTTCACCTGAGATACTATCCCGGCTTTCTCTGCATGTCCTGTCTTTTGTCTTGCCCTTGTCCTCAATATTGCCCCACCATTCAAGCCTGCTCACTCCCGAGCCATGCAGGTTTGGACCCAGGAGCACTGAGACTTTCGGGCCTGGCCCTTCCACTACGGGTACCACAAACGGCATCAAAACTCTTCTGTCATACCCCAAAACAGTTGTTTTTCAGCCGATATGCCTGAGTGGATCTCGACATTCCCAGGCTACGGCCAGCTCATGCGCAAAGTCAAGCGCACCATTGGTGGTGTTTGCAAAACAGGACCCATCCCTCGCCATGTGGGTGTGATCATGGATGGCAACCGAAGGTACGCGAAAACCCACCAAATCGAGATGAAAGAGGGCCACAATCTCGGCTTCGATAGTATGGCCTCGGTATTGGAGCTCCTATATGAGTCTGGCGTTGCATGTGCCACGGTTTATGCGTTTTCTATTGAGAACTTCAAGAGGCTGCGGTATGAGGTGGAATGGCTCATGGACTTGGCCAAGTCTAAACTATACCAGATGAGCCAGCACGGAGAACTCTGTGATCAATACGGCATCCGTATCAAGATTTTGGGCAATGTATCGCTATTACCGGCTGACGTTCAGAAGATTCTACAAGATACGCAAACGTCCACTGCGCACAATAGTCGTGCCGTGTTGAATGTGTGTTTCCCATACACTTCACGAGACGAGATTGCTCATTCGATACGGGGCGTGGTCCAGGCATCCATGGATGACCCAGATATGGTCATTGATGAGTACGCGATGGAACAGCATCTATACACTTCAGAAGCTCCGCCTTTGGACCTTCTCATAAGGACGAGTGGAACTAATAGGCTCTCCGATTTCCTATTGTGGCAAAGCGTACCTTCCACATGTGCCATAGTATTCAGCGACAAGCTCTGGCCCGAGTTCCTGCCCTGGGACATGACAAAAATTCTACTCTCATGGAGCTTTAATACGTATTGGTACGGCCATGGCAATGGCCAAACAATGTCAAAGATAGCAATGCAACACACACAAATAACACTGGACACAAAACGCGATACTTCAGTCTCCACGGATTCAGATGCCTCCACGGCTTACGAACGTTATCCCACAGAATTCTCGGCCGATACCACGGACAGCTACAGACCAAACAAGGTCTCGAAGGTATACTAGACACATCTGAACATGAAAATATAACACATAGACTTTTTTTTCGGCAATCCATCGGAAGTGGCGGCGATGCGATCAAAAATTTCGGGACTTTTCTATTTAATGAATCCGGCTTATATAAGAGACACCAGCCAGGTATTTGGCTGAATAATGTAACAAAGCATTTCAAACGTCACACCAGTCCGTGATTCCAGTTAATCATCAATGAATCGGACAAAATAGAAGAAAAAGAGAGGAACCAGTCCATCGATTGATCTATCGACAGAAACAAAGATATTGTTCCTTTTTTTTACCTTGTTGCCTGGGAAAGAGTCTCAGATATGGGCTTGTCTGATTGTAATAATTCCGCCTTGGTAGTCTCAATGCGGAAGGTATGTATCTATCAGTGCACACAGTCTAAAAGTCTTTTGTTCGCATCGGTATCGCCGCGGTACCTGCCTGCATAAACTTGGACATCGTTGAGTCATTGAGATCCGAGATTTTCACTAGACAGCTTATTTGTAAATTATAGATCTTTCATCACAATGGACTTAGTAAACCACCTTCCGGACCGCCTTTTGTTTGCAGTTCCCAAGAGTATGTACCAAGATTTCAGTTCACATATCGCGATTCACTCGTCTCTGCGATTATTATCCAAAGCATAGTATTAACAGTACCTAGAGGGACGCTTATATGAGAAATGTTGCAACTTGCTTGCCGGTGCAGACATACAATTCAGAAGATCTAATAGACTCGATATCGCCCTCTCGACGAATTTGCCTGTGGCTTTGATCTTTTTGCCAGCTGCTGACATTCCAACATTCGTGGGAGAAGGTAAATGTGACTTGGGAATCACTGGTTTGGACCAAGTGAAGGAAGCTGACATGTTTGAGTCCGTATCTGACTTGTTAGACTTGCAATTCGGCAAATGTAAATTGCAGGTGCAAGTGCCAGCCAATGGTGACATTGAAAAGCCAGAGCAACTCGTTGGAAAGAAAATCGTGTCGTCGTTCACCAGATTGTCTGAAAGCTTTTTCAAAGACTTGGAGATCAAAGAGGGGCTTGCGGAAGGCAGCACTAAAATCAAGTACGTGGGAGGCTCCGTTGAAGCCTCTTGTGCTCTCGGTGTTGGTGATGCTATTGTTGATTTGGTGGAGTCGGGTGAGACCATGAAAGCGGCTGGATTAAAGGCAATTTCCACTGTCTTAGAAACCTCTGCTCACCTCATCTCTTCGAAAACTCCAAGATTTCCTCAATTGGTCGACACTATCCACCAAAGATTTGAAGGTATCATGGCTGCTCAGAGATATGTTTTGTGTAACTACAATGCTCCAAGATCTATTGTTCCAGAAGTCTTGAAAATTACCCCTGGCAGAAGATCAGCTACGATCTCAGCGTTGGAAAAACAACCAAATGACCCAGAAGAGTGGGTTGCCGTCTCCTCCATGGTTGAGAAGAAAAGAATTGGAGATGTTATGGATGAGTTGAAAAAGGCTGGCGCCTCAGACATTTTGGTATTTGATATCAGCAATTGTAGAGTTTAGGGCTTGCGGAATGGGTATCATAAGAGTATTTATTTCGGTGGGATTACAGGGACTGTTCAAGATATATGACATCTAATAAACCGAAACATCAAGTCTCGATATACGTCTACCTAATGCGGACGCTCCTCAGCTTAAGGACAATCATAAATGATCCAAGTTCAGCCGAATTTGAATAAAGTTTTATAAACTATGATCGACTACTCAGCAGCTTTGATCTAACGGGTGAGAAGCAAAGGAAATCTGCCTGGCCTGGTGCCTCAAAATGATTTGCGCCCACGCTATGTAGACTCTTTTTTGACGAGAGCCTCCGTGCACCACACTCACCACATATTGTCAACGCCAGAGTCGCCACATTCTGCTACTGTCAACACCAGAACCTTTATTATACCATCATGTCGAGAGAGGACCCATTGAAAGCCGAAAAAGACTTCTCTGCCACCTTAGATGAGCAGATCCCGCTCATTGAAAAGTTGCCCGATTACAAAAATGCCATCGACCGTTACTTAGTATTGGAGAAGCAAATCAGACAGTCGTCTGACTTGGCCCTGAGCAAACGAGTTCTCGCCAAAATCGTCGATACTCTCGTCGAGAACAATGACTGGAATTTCTTGAACGAGATTATCACGGTTTTGTCCAAGAAGCATGGTCAGTTAAAGACATCCATACAGGTCATGATTCAGCATGTCATCAATAATTTGAGCAAGTTGAACAATTCTGACGAGAAACAACTAGAGCACAAGATCTCAATAATCGACACAATCAGGACAATCACAGATAAAAAGATATTTGTCGAGGTCGAAAGGGCTGAGGTGTCCCGTATCTTGTCCGAGATCTACCTCACAGAGAAAAAAGACTTGGACACTGCCACCGAGATATTGTGTGAGTTGCAAGTGGAGACGTACTCGTTAATGCCTTTCGAAACCAAGATAGATTACATCTTACAACAAATGCTGTTGACTTTGCGCAAGAAGGATTACGCGCAAGCGAAGATTCTCAGCAGAAAGATTCTTTTGAAAACATTGAAAAACTTCGAAAGAGCAGACGAGCTAAAGGCAACCTATCTCAAATACTTGTTGCAGATCAACAAGTTTGAGAATGACTACATCACAACTGTGAAAAATAGTTTACTCTTGGCTGAAATTCCAGTTGTTAAGCAATCCGAGGATTTCAAGGAGTTATTGGTTTCTGTTGTATACTACATCATCTTATCTCCTTATGATAACTACCAGTCTGATTTGATCCAGAACATCAAAAGAAACACGTTGATCACCAAGAATGTTGATCTGAAGATTCTCAATTTACTTGAGGTTTTTACAAACAACGAGCTCATACAGTGGGGCAAAATTGATAATGAATACCGTTCCGAATTCTTTGATAAGTCTGATGTTCTTGCAAAGAACGCAAAAAACATTGAAAATTTGCAGAACCGTATAATAGAACACAACTTGAGAATCATCAATAAGTTCTACCTGTTCATCCAGTTAGAAAGATTGGCGGTTTTGTTGAACGTTGGTGAAAGAGAAGCAGAAACCTATGTCAGTGAAATGGTCAACAAAGGCATGATCTCAGCCAAAATCAATAGACCCAAGGGAATCATCAAGTTTGAAAAGTTGCAACACGGCACAGCCGCTGGTGCTTCACAGATAACAAGCAACAGCGAAAATATCAACGACTTATTGAACAGTTGGATTTATGACGTGGACAGCTTGTTGGAGGAGATTGACAGCATTGGTCATCTCATCAATAAGGAGGAGATGATGCACGGTATCAAGCAAAAGGCATAATTTTGTTGTATATCTAGAGTAGATTCGAGATAATATTATCGATTGCGCATCTTCGAGAAGGTTTTGAGCATCGGCCCTGAATACTGTCGCAACAAAAGTCAAAATACTTGCTTTCACTCCAGTAGATCGCTAGTTCTCGGGAATGCTCAAGCTCGAATCTACCATGCACGAATAGGGATTTTGGCTAGCACGGCAATGAATTATTTGGTTTAGGATATCCAAGAGGTTCGTTTCGGTTAAGTGAGACTCATAGCGGTATTTGCTGCTAAATGTTCGCAATATACTGAGGGCATGAACGCCGCAATGGGCTGTCTTGTCTTGCTAATGGTCTGAAGTTTCATCATCAGTATATCGCTCACCAAGGACAAAGTAAGAAAATTCATATCATTCAATCGACCTCATGCATACGTGGAAGATCTTCTTACCATTTTCTCACCTACGTAATATATTCTTCCAGATTTTATGCCTTGCGGTTGACGAGAGATCTACACGAACCAAGTTCCATCGGTGGCTCGAGGAAAAGTTCAGCATTATTGGATGACTACATCTGTAAACACTCTTTACATATATGTATTTTTAGAAAACCAAATCAATAGAACTAAACCACAATGGCGAAGAAGAACGAGACTATTCCACTCAACGTGGAGATAGATAACAAATGGCCGGAGCTTTGTCTCAGAGAAGAGCTACCAGATGATTGTCTGGCAGAAGATGAGCTCGAGCTTCTCGTGCTCGAGCCCGATCTAGTACTAGAGCCTGAGCTTCCAGAGCCTGAATCATCGACATTATTGCCAGAGTCAATACAGGCCCACTGGGTGTCAGCTTTAAAGCCGTTACCCTCAGGTTCAACAACACCATTGACATATTTCAAAGCACCCTTAGGAGTATCAGGAACGTCGTTGGAGGCCTCCCAAACGTCAGACTTAGGTGGGCAATTGTTGTGAGGCAAGTCACTTTGGTACGAGCCATCGCCGGATGGGTTTGCCACGGCGGAGAATTGCAGCTTCAAGTTGTCAAAGTCGTCAAGCTTACTCACCGACTTTTGGTCAGAGGAAATTTTCACCAAACCATAGTTATTAGCTTCTTGAGAATATTCGTAAACAAGACCACCAGAGAAGACATGTGTCATTTTGGTAGAGTAGATTTCCTTCACTTCAGTGAACTTTCTTGGCGTCACCTTGTTACATCCGTACTCGGAGAAGAAAATTGGGATGGAGTAGTTCAGGAAAGCCTCGACCTTCTTGTCATATCCAGATGTAGTAAAAGAGGATGATCCGCACCAAGAGTAGTCGTTGAAACCGTAGAAGTCTGCACGGGCCATTTCGTCGTCTCCACAGTTGAAGTAGTTGGCAGACTGGACTCTGTTTTCTTGTACATCAGCAGCAGAATATCCGACTGGGACAAGACGCAAGCCAGTGTTTCTCTGGAACTTTTTGATGTCCCTGATGACGGCCTTGACGTAGACAGCCGCGGGAGTTGTATCAAGATCATTGATCACCTCGTTTGCAGCAAAGATTCCGATCAAGTTGTCGTAAGCAGACATGATTTTAACAGTGGCAAGCACTTCATTCAAGTACATTGTGTTGTAAGAGCACTCCGCACCTTTGTCTCTGGCAATCAGTGCCATTGGGATATTGACGTCCAAAATCAATCCGATTCCAGCATCCAGTAATAACTTCATACCCTCGGCATGGTCTGCTGTGTTATCAATGGAATAGACACGGACAGTGTTGATCCCCAACTCCTTGAAGTATGGGATATCACGCTTCAAGTTATCAACGTTTGCAATGGGGTCGATGAGCTTTGAGGAGCCACCAGGCTGGTAGTCAACACCTCTGATATAAAATCTTTCGGAAGTCCCATTTTTGAACAAAGCATTACCCTTAGGGGCAATTGGCAGGAAGTCTGCAAGACATGGCACGACAAGAAGCAACAAGGTGGCGAGCAGGCTGAGCCTCGCAAGAGTGGCTGATGATGCGGGGCTGAACATAGTCTGTGATTGTGAAGCTAATTGTTTAGCACTTATAGTAGCGAATGGACAGGTATAGATTAGAAAAAAATTAGGAAATAACGAGGGTCTTCACTCTGCTTATACTGAGAAAGTGGATCTGGGCCTTTTATACGGTCTCGGCAAGCGACAAGCGTGGCACAGCGTTTTTTTTTTCTGGGCACTGGAACAATGGGTTTCAGACGGCAACTGCATCTACCGACGTTTCGCGTCTATAAATAAACAATAGACAGAAAAGGTCATGGCATGATGAAAGAAACGCGGGGCGCTCGTTTTCGCTGCGCATGAAATAACCCACGGCTCGTCCCAGGAACTTATGCTTGCTAATTCTATGCACTGTCGAGAATTGAATTTCTCGAGGCTGCAATCCAAAACGGATCCGCATTCAGACAAGCTGGTGCAGACAACACAGATCTGCACGCAAACAATCGCCTCGTCGCGGCTATGTTGCCAAGCATACAAGAAAAAAACGGTGCAGGATTAGCACAAACAACCTGGATTTGGATTAATTTCCAGTGTACATCTTTGTTTCACAGGCACGCACATTTAGCAGAGAGTCTCTGATTTAAGACATTCTTGTGTTGCTGAGTTCTCTGTGTCTTGTAAAGCCCTTTTTGCCGGTGTAATGCAATACATGAAGTAATGAAGAAGAAACTCCATTCGAAGTGGTATCGCTTTCAAAATTTGAAGTGCCGGGTCAACTACAAAGCCTAGTATAAAATGAAAGCTCTCTATGTCTAGGCAAACCAGGCTTGCAATGCATGCAGATACCATTTCGAATACGCGAGCGCGTTGAGTTTGAGTTAAATGTTCTGTTTGAAAAATTGAAAACTCACGAAATAGCTCTGACCTCGTGAAGAGCCTCGAGAGATACAAGGCAGCTTTTTTTTAGTGAGTCTGAGTGAATTTAGAAAATGGGAGGAGATGAAGGAACCTGCGAAACACACTTTTCTAGTTTCTCGTGGGCTTTGAAGTATTTGAAGTGTAAGGTAGAAAACAAGAGACCTTTCATTTTGTATAGTAAGAGCAGCATATGGTACCGAAGTCTCAATTCATTAAGTCGATGCAAGGCTGGGGTCAACAGTCAATTTTCAGAAGAATCGGAGTCTTTCGCACGGAACAGAAATCAGTCTTTTGGGACTTAAAAAACGGATTCTACTGATATTCATTTTTTGATAAAGTGTTTACAGGTCCTAGCTTATGAATATATACTATATCAGGTTTTATCAAACACTTGATATGATTGAGGGGCTTAAATGATTGTTCATCAGACCTCGAGGTGTTCACAGCATTCTGGGCTAGCGCGCTTTTCGTTATGCTGTAGAAGAATGCCTTCTACGAGACAACAATGAGTTACAGCCGCCCTTTTTGTTTTGGGAATATGACTGATATGAATAATTTGAGACCACTTCAAACTCAAATACTAGATCTGCCCCTGGATCACCAATAAAAAAAAACGAGGAACAACTCCGGATTAAAGCGTCGGCCAAGTGTGAGTTTTCGTGAACTGTGTGTTTCGCAATAGCGTGATGCACAGATGTTTTCCAATGCAAAACTGACAACAGCCTCGTAAAACCAGAGGTAGATTCCCACTCACAAATGGCATCCCAGATTCATTTCCTCGACATCAAGGGAAAACCCTTGCTTTCCAGAGACTACAAGGGTGATATACCATCCAATACCATTGAAAACTTTCCCCTCATCCTATTGGAATTGGAGAGCACAGACGATGAATCACTTTACAAGCCTTACTACAACAAGAATGGGATCAACTACGTGTATATAAATCACAACAACTTGTACGTTTGTGCCTTGACACGAAAGAATGAAAATGTTATGACGATAGTCATATTCTTGTCAAGAGTGATCGAGGTCCTTGCGCTGTACTTCAAAAGCTTGGAGGAAGAGTCCATTCGTGATAACTTTGTCATAACGTACGAGCTCTTAGACGAAATGATGGATTTCGGAGTTCCTCAAACAACGGATACTAAGATCCTCAAGGAGTACATCACACAAGACTACTATAAGTTGATCAGAAACGCCCCCTCCAGACTCATACAACCACCAAACGCGGTCACTAATGCTGTGAGCTGGAGAAAAGACGGCATAGTATACAAAAAGAATGAAGCTTTCTTGGATGTCGTCGAATCGATCAATATGCTCATCAATGCCAAGGGCCAGGTTCTCAATAGCGAAATCTTGGGTGAGGTGAAGATGAAGTCGAAATTAAGCGGGATGCCTGACCTCAGATTGGGTTTGAACGACAAAGGTATATTCTCAACCAATCTAGATGACGACACAGCATCGGAGTCTGCTCCAGGATCCAAAAAAATGGAAATGGAAGATATCAAGTTTCACCAGTGTGTCAGATTGTCGAAATTCGAAAATGAAAAAATCATCACCTTTATTCCCCCGGATGGAGAGTTCACCGTCATGTCATACAGGTTACTGTCGGCACAATTTTTAATGAAGCCTCTTATATTGGTCAATTGCAAAACCACGGTTCACAAACATTCGAGAATTGAAATCACATGCTCAGTGAAGGCGCAGATAAAGAAAAAATCTACAGCCAACAACGTGGAAGTCATAATCCCACTTCCCGAGGACGCAGATACGCCCAAATTCGTACCAGAGTACGGCACTATAAAATGGATCCCAGAAAAGTCGTGTTTGGTATGGAAGCTTAAGACGTTCCCCGGAGGAAAACAGTACCATATGAAGGCTGAGTTAGGGTTGCCGGCAGTCACTGACGAGGAAAATTTGATCTCAAAGAAGCCCATTAAGGTCAAATTTTCTATACCGTATTTCACAACTTCTGGCATACAAGTGCGATACTTGAGGATCAACGAGCCCAAACTTCAGTATCAATCATACCCTTGGGTCCGCTACATCACCCAGTCTGGCGAGGACTACACTGTGAGAACGAGATAGACTGTCATGAGAGATTCCTCTCTTCTGAGATAAACAATGGACGCGTGAAGAGATGATGCTTTTGAATCTTCAAGTATACATTGTCTTCGTAGTAAACCTACACATTTGATATACAATATACACCTAGCCCGTAAGCGCCATTTCAAGTCTTTATCAAGTTCCAATACTACAGTTTTTCATCAAGAGAGTTGAATAACAAATTGAGTACAAATGCTTTGTTGCCCTGAGTAATGTGGTGATTGTCAGTAACCAGATTGAAAAACGGCACATCCAAGTTTCTCAAAAGAGCCTCGCTCTCGAGGCAAAAGTCATTTTGCTTCTGCAGCAAGTTCGTGTAGAACTTTGTCATTTCAGATTTCTTCTCAGCATCGGCCTTGGCTTCATTGGCCACGTTCACCGAGCCGAGTTTCTTCAACCCGTTGATCGGTGACTTTTTGCCTCGAAATCTATGAAGTAGCTGGCTCTGCTCATTTGCTGCCGATTCTTGGAAATTCTTGTGTTTGCGTATCAAGGCTTTGATCTCGTGTCTTCGTTTGGAATCTTTCAAGAGTTGGCTTCGAATATAGTGCTCGGCCTCCGCTTCATCGATGATGAGACGGGGGTCGGATTGTTCACCTGAATCACTCAAGAGTTCATGAATCTTCTTAGTGTAGTAATCCCTCTTCTTGAGGAGTTCCAACAAATGCTTGTCATGTTTGCGTTCTAAAATGACTTTGCTGATGCGGTCTACATTCGAGTCACGGAGGCGGTGAAGCAGCCTGCTTTTTGAGGTGAGTTGGTAGTTCGATATTACATGATGTACGGCAGATTTCACTTGTTTGATTCGGTCTTCATTCATAGCGGTGTACTTTGAGAATCGAGACTTGACGCAAACGTCATATGAAGCGCATCAGAGTGCGACTTGATCTCGCTAATTAAATTTTGTCATTCGAGACTCATCAGTTATAGCAACACCTTTCCATATATTGTGGACTAGATATTCTTATTTTTTCAATGTCTGAGTGTCACGTTTTTGTGATTACTTACGGTATGCTGTATTATCTGTTCATCAACTAGTTTACTGTATCAATTGTCTTGAATGTGTCTCACAACTTAGATGAGACCTTCATTTGTTGAAGAATGTACTTTGCCTCCCTTTCTCCACTAAACCATGCACCGTGCGCACATCCGTTGGAGCTACC
The DNA here is from genome assembly GCA_030564885.1 of Metschnikowia kofuensis (nom. inval.). Taxonomy (NCBI): domain Eukaryota; kingdom Fungi; phylum Ascomycota; class Pichiomycetes; order Serinales; family Metschnikowiaceae; genus Metschnikowia; species Metschnikowia kofuensis (nom. inval.). The sequence goes on from JAJLZY010000001.1 coordinate 96,266, forward strand.
ACCAATGGTCTCAGCTCCAGCAAATCTGACTCTTTTAGAAGCGCCCGCTGCCATTATATCACACCCCTCGTTTGTCATCCTCGTGTTAAGTCGTCCAGCCGAGTACGACCCTCGAGTCATGGGATCGCTATTCCATTCAGTTCTCAAAACATTGAACGGCTCCGATATGGGTGCGGTGGCGATCTGCTCCACCACAGGCTTGAAGAGCGCCCAGATCTCTTTGCTCGATAAGCTTTCGATGTGCTTTGATACAGGGCTCTGCGTCAAGAACACCAAGGACGGCACACCACTTACAGCAAAATAATTCACGATCAATGTAGGGTTTTTCCATGGCTCAATAGTACTGCCCAGTTCAAGTCCGGATGCAAGAACGTAGAATCTTTGTACATCCTCCGGCCAGAAGCACTGATCGAATTCGAAAACAACCTTTCCCAATGAGCCATACTCACATTCAGGCAAAAATTGACGCATTTTGCTAGGCAATGCGGGTGTCCATTTGAGAAAGTGCGCATCTGACTCGTCCGTTATTCTCAAGACACTCAAAGGGGTAGTCACCACGACATAGTCAGCAGTGTATACTGCGCCTTTATCCGTGGTAATCGTGACAAGTTTGTCCCCCTCGTAGTTTATGTGACTGACTTGCGTGCTCAACCGTATGTTTCTCTTTCGATATAACTCAGGTAACTCGTCCAACTCATTCTTGAAGACCGTGGTGTACCCATTTTTGACGTATGCATTCCTTCCGAGGTGATCTACACCCCACATAAAGGAATGCTTTGCTGAAGCAAGCTCCCACAGAATACCGTCCCACATCTCGAGCCACATGCGAACAACTTGCGAAGCATACCTGATCTGTTCGGGAGTGAGTCCTTTTTTGTGCGTTTCGATGTACAACGAGCACATGTCCCGCACAGATATGTCATCTTTATGTGTATCTCCCTCAAAATAGAGGCGCCCGAAAGTCTCGATGTCTTCCACTATACGTTCATAATCCCAAGAAGGTATATCCTTGCAATCTTCAGAAACGTACACGTATTTTCCGTCATCGTAGAAGTACTCCACATTTCCCAACTTCTTGGCTTTTTCGAAAAGTGGGTTCTTCAACCCGTCGTGGAACCACAGTGCTCCGAGATCATAGGACACACTCGGATCTAGAGTCGCAGGCTGAGATTTGAGTCTTCCTCCCAAGCGATCTCTGGCTTCCAAAATTAATGTGTTTGACTCGCCTGCCTTGTGAAGATCACTGGCAGTTTTAACTCCGGCCATGCCCGCGCCTATGATGATGACCGAGTAATGCATTGTGGTTTTTAAAATAATGATTCAGCTGTGGAGAGAATTCTAGGGCGGCCACCCCAAATATAAATGAAGTGCATAACGAATAATCAGATGTTCCGATTGCGAAAGGTTTCGTGCCTGAAATTCCGCTCCGTGAGCGCTCGATTCGGTAATTGAGTGCGGAGACGATACTCAGACTTTTTCGGCCGCACACTTGTAAGGCATTTTAGCTATTATTTCGCTTTCAGTGCTGCAACTCAACTCTACTACTCACATCCTTCTTTTTTATGTAGGATTTATAGTCATACGGCGTAGCCAAAAAGTACGAGTGACGACCGCTCACAAGAATATATTTGTGTTGGTTGGTTGAATGAGATCTAATTTGGAAAAACTAAAAGGCGCTCGTGAACCCGCTCAATTTTAGCTGTAGGTTCAAGCATGAGCAGCTCTCATAAGAATGCTGATTTTTGCTCACACATGTAGCAGGAATGCTTGAAACACTACTCCCTTCCAACCTCAAATGTAACATTGAATGGAGAGCTCCATATTCGGCAATGTGAACCCAAACTTTCCCACCTAGCGGGATAGAAATTCATTGAATACTTTTCCGTTCACAATAATGAATCGGGCTGTTATTCGTTTGCCAAAAGTGTAATTGCTCCATCTACAAGTGGTTCATTTTCTTTTCATTCTTATGCTTATATTAATATTTCACGTTATCTATCATCGGCCGAGACCCTCTAGTTAATGGGAAAGAACGAGCCCCGCTCAATCTTCCTCATCAAACTTAGGCGCCAAGTAAAATCTCAAGTAGCCGCCAGCCTCCAACTTGTACTCAAACAAGGCTGGGGTCTTATCAGCCAACTTGATGGTGATTGTGCTGGACAAGGAAGTGGCCTTGATGATGTCAGTCAAGTATTTCAAACCGAATGTCAAGTCAACGGCATTCTCCAAGTTCACGGAAACGGATTCCTCTGGGTGGTCCATATCAGTGTATGGCTTCAAAACCACAGATCCGGTTCCCGACTCACCTTCGGAGGCGAACTTCACGGAATCTTTTGTGACTGTGATGTTGAGCGATTCACTGAGATTTTTCAAGTCTCTCACGATTTTGGAAAACTCAGTGCTAGGCATGTTGATGACGGAATCGTATTGCATATCGTCAATTCTTAAGAATTCCGAGTCGATGTCCATCAACTTCAAGGCGTATTCTGATACCCTCTCTCTCTTCTTGTCCTCGAAAATGGTAACCACAGTGTCTGGAGAGTCCTCTGCCAACAACGTCAAGTAGTCCTCGTTGTTACCACACTTGATGATTTTAGAGAATGGGTCCATGTCGACACCCAAAGTGATGTCACGATCACATCTGTATTCAGAGAAGGCACTCAGCCCGACCAAAAGAGACACCAACAAGACTCTCGAGTCATCAACCGCCTGGACGGTGATACCATGCTCCGTGCAGTTGAAATTACAGAGCTTGACGCAGTCCTTGATGGAGTCCACGATTTTTTTAAGAAGACTAGCCTCGTCAAATTTACCTTCAAGCATTGTTGTGTATTATAGAGATGTTGGGAGTTGAGGAAAGAGAAAAAGAAAAAGAAGAGAAAAGTAAATTTTTAAGAGAACGCGTTCCGGACGCGTGTGCTTCGCGAATCCACCAGATAGTGAAGAGGTCACGTGTCTGTACAAATCGAATAAGCGCGTTTCGCCCTTCGCCCTACGGAAGCTTGACGTTCGGACGGTCTGGGCACGCACTCAATTTCGGTTGGCCCCAATGGAATGATATGGATTAAGACTATTTGCCTTACCCGCGTTTACAACCTCAGACTCGGTGTTTCATAGTCTATTATTGGAATTCATATATATGTATGTGTAAGTCTTATATCAGGAACCACTGAGAATTATTGACATTCCGACAATCGAAGCATTCATTACAAATCTCCTACATCTAATTCTATCCAGTCAAACCTGTTGACTGGAAATTGACAAAATCTCTCACTTTCTCTCACCCATTTCCTTACCCCACCTTAATAAATCCTTTTTATATCTGTCAGCCTTCACCAATCCATTTCTAATAACCGTGAGGTTTTTGATGTACTCATTCTGACGCTGTATGCTCACTTGTAGGTAGTTGGTGAGCTCTTGTTGGATAGCGCCATACTCGTCTTCGTCTTCGTTCGCCTCCTCCGATTGTTTTTGCTGCTGGAGTTCGTAAATCGCCAAGGACTTGGGGAGTGCAAAGAATGGATCCGTGACAGTATCTTGAATGTCGGGCTGCACAGTCGCACGCGTGATCCTCTTGTTTTCAAACTCCTTATCCTCAGCTTCGGATGGTTGCTTTTCGCCCGGCTCTGCAGAAGTATCCACATCTGCAGGTTTGGCAGTCACTTCTGAACCTCCTGCAGTTCGTTCGACAGATTGCGTATCATCTAGGCCATGATCGTAAACCGGAAGCTCCATGTTTTCCTCGAGCTGGTAAAACCAGTCTTCGCCGTCCAAGACCTGCAAAAGTTTATTATATTGATTGAGCGTGTTCTGTTCGATCTTTATGGTTTCGATCAACTCAGACGCTAATACAGCGAGACTCGCCAGCTTGAACGTTTTTGATATTGCCGGATGCGTGGAGAGCTCAGAAGGGTGAGCCAAGGGCGCCAAAATCTCGCTGAGACGAATTTTTTTCAATGGGTTTTCCTCGCTTCTATCATCATCAGAATCTTCGTCTTCTGACTCGCCGCTATCATTGCCTCCGTTGTACATTTCTTCAGCTCTGCTAGAACCGTCATTTGGTCCCTCCGAACGATAGAAGTCTCGCCACCGTCTTTTATTTCTGTAGTTTGTCCGCTCTATTATCTCGTTTGTGAGAACCAAGTGATGGCTTCCGTCGTACTCTACAACTCTGGATGTGAAGGCCTGTGGATTTGTCTCTGCTGAGGGGAGTTTTCTTCCTCGATTGGACAGGTACGACACCTTGTTTGAGGATGGTTTTTTGGAACGCGTGAGGAGCGCCAGCTTAAATCGCGATATCACGTCGATCGATTTTTCGTCTAACATTGTGTGATGGCGATATTCGGTGTACTATATTGAAGGCGTCAATAGCATATTCATGAAGTCTTGAGATGTGAGTCTATGCGATACGCAAGGCTGCAGGACCAGCGAGCCTTTGCGAGCCTTTGCGGGCACTGGGGTTTATACTTGAAAAGCAAAGTTGGCGTCATTTCTATAAAATCACAATTCTGGTTACCTGGTGATGAAGATTCATCACTTATTGCTGAAGAAAAAATTCCAAACACATATAATCATATTTAATGAAGTGGTTGTCAATGGGGCTGTAAATACAACAACGTGGGCTCACAATAGTGTTGAAATGGCAATTCGCCTAGAATATCTCGGATGTACGAGTGTGCATATCCACACCTTTGCCACATTTTAAGATAGTAGGTCACACGAAAATTATTGTAAATGTATGTTAATATAAAAATTTGCAAAATTTCAATCGAAAATGAATACCATCATTGAAAGGAAACTCACTTCCATATTCGCATCGAAATATTTGGCGCTCAAACTATGGCTCGCTGGTGATATTATCGTCACTTTGTGTGATGGTCCTAGCATAATCAATATGTGCAGAGTCAGGATCAGGGAAGAGGTCTACAAACAGTGCAAATGTGACGAATGTCGACGTTCTCGCTTTACGCTGGCGGGAAGGCAGTGTGTCGCAGATAATGGTAAGCTCTAGTTGTTCAGTTCGGTGATATATGGAGAGGTATATAGGGGTATTATCAATAGAACAGTTTCTCCGTAAACCTGGAGTTACTTCAAGATTTCAAACTTCCAGTGTCTACTTATTCCGTTGTGGACATGCAACTTATATTATTTTATCATTTAAACGGAGAGATTGAGTTGTTTGACATGGATGGTGCGAACCATCCATGTATGATCTAATAGGTAATGGATCAATCTTTCTTTATGAGGGGTAAAAATGCAATTCTGGAACCCAGCTTTTCCAGCACAGGGAGTATTAGCCTGAATGCATCACTGCCGTTCAAGTAGTACCTATGCAAGCGCTTTGTTCGGAGAAACCCAAACAGCTCGTATAAATACAAGGCAGCCAGATTTTCCACCTCGGTCTCAAGCATGATCTCGTCCACACAGTCCCACTCAATCATTTTGCTGATGCTCAACCTCACAAGCTTTCTAGCGAGCCCTTTTCCACGGAACTCAGGGTCAATGACTAACATGCCGATGTAGCCTCTGATTCTCACCGAGCGATGTGGCTCCACCTTATTGATCACGACCCCTAGGATCTCCAGCGAGCCTTCCAAACTGACCAAGAAGCAATATTGAGGCCATTCGTGAAAGAAATACCAATAGACGTATAAGGAGTATGGCTCAGACAAGTGCACATCAATCAATCTGGCGATGGCTTGGAACTGTGTCTCCGAAGTAGGATCGAAGGAGAAGAAACGGAAGCCAGATTCGATATAGTCAACCGGCTTTACCATAACGGAATGCTATTTAATATAATTTGTAGATGATCTGGCGATGTGAGAAGGGGTTCTCCATCTCAGTATGCCCGGGTGATGCTCAAGAAGCGTGAGGTGCAAAGTAGACTTGAAGAGAGCGCACCTCGGTGCGCAGCTTTCACTCAACATTAGCGGAGAATGTAGGTCTCGAAAAGTACAGTAGGTGGCTTGGCATCATGAGATTTAGTTTATCGATTTAGGAAAATTAGTGAAGCTGCAAATCTCATAAGTTTTGTTTTCTGGGAGTTACGAGAACTGTATGTGTAATGAAATCACGGTCATAATGAAAATTAGAATTTCAAGCGAGCGCGTGTACTTTGATTAATTGATGAGCAACGAATTAATTACGACGCCTCTTCTGTTAGCGACCAGCCGCGCTACAAAACATAATAGAGTAAGAAGGCGGGCGAGTTGTCGTACACTTAGTCAATAGAGAGCATGGAAAGTCTCAAGAGGAATTCTCATGTATGAAGGCGACATAGCACACGCTAGGTAATTGTGGCGATTTGATTACGTTGATGTAATTTGTTCTACTATAGGCTGATTTTGATATATAAAGAATCAATCGCCGGCAGGTCGGTAAACGCTTGGTCACAGCACCAGACTACGCGGGAATACCCAAATCGTGATGCTGGATCTAATTTCGTGATATAATAGATTGAGTGTTCTAGATTGAGTGTTCCAGATTGAGTGTCCCAGATGAGTGCGTGACTTGGTTGCGCTGATCGGGGCACGGCCGTTTCCAAAGAATAGCATGTCAGGCGCACTATGATGTAAGCCCAGCCAATGGGTGTGTGTGGAATTAACGCGAGTGAAAAAAAATATGCGCCTGGAGGTTATTTCGGACCTGAGGCGTGCGGATGAGCGGGTCCATAGATAATGGAACTGCCACGAGACCTAGCACTGTTCTGATGACTAGAGTATATGAAGTCTAAATAAGCGATGATAAATCTTAGCCCTGACTACTGTTATTGATATATTTTTTTACAATACGCCAGCGGCCCAGGCCTATTTTCTCTCAGCCTAGTTCAACGAAGTCTTGGCTTCCAATTGTTTCGAGCGTGTTCGATATGCTCCTAAAGCACCGCGACGTCAGAGCTGCAGGGTACGCTCTGAGATGACGACATTCTCTAAGAGGGACGGGGCAGGTCTCAGTCTATATCCTGATAGCCCTCAAACCAGCATGTACCTCCTTCAACGATCAGAGATAAGAAATTATTTTGGGACATGAGCTCTCTTTATAGAAGCTGCTGGTAGTACTTGGCCGAAAACAATCTATCTTATTTTTTTTTCTTTCTCTTTTTCCTTTTTATTGATTGCTTCCTTACGAGCTTCGGAGCGGAGCACATGTCGCGCTGAGCAATGGTGTGGGCAGAAATGTCGCGCTCGCGTTCATTGCCGGCAATCATCAGGTGGGGCCCGGAGCGGAGTGCTCCTGTTATATATAAGAGGGCATTCCAATGGACGATCCCACTGAGACTCAATTTTTCTCGTTTTAAATCATAAACAAATAAATCAAATACACACAATGGCTGAAGTTTTACAGAAATCCGGTGTCATCTACGGTGACGACGTCAAGAAATTGTTCGACTACGCCCAAGAAAAGGGTTTTGCTATCCCATCCATCAACGTCACTTCTTCCTCCACTGTCGTTGCTTCCTTGGAGGCTGCCCGTGACAGCAAGTCCCCAATCATCTTGCAAACCTCGCAAGGTGGTGCTGCTTACTTCGCCGGTAAGGGTGTTGCCAACTCCGACCAAGCTGCTTCAATTGCTGGATCTATTGCTGCTGCTCACTACATCAGAGCCATTGCTCCAACCTACGGTATCCCAGTTGTGTTGCACACTGACCACTGTGCCGCCAAGTTGTTGCCATGGTTCGACGGTATGTTGAAGGCCGACGAGGAGTTCTTTGCTTCCAACGGTACCCCATTGTTCTCCTCCCACATGTTGGACTTGTCTGAGGAGACCGACGACGAGAACATTGCCACCTGTGTCAAGTACTTCACCAGAATGGCCAAGATGAACCAATGGTTGGAGATGGAGATCGGTATCACCGGTGGTGAGGAAGACGGTGTCAACAACGAGGACGTCGACAAGGAGTCTTTGTACACCAAGCCAGAGACTGTCTTTGCCGTCCACAAGGCCTTGGCTCCTATCTCTCCAAACTTTTCGATTGCTGCTGCTTTCGGTAACGTCCACGGTGTCTACAAGCCAGGTAATGTTGTCTTGAGACCATCTATTTTGGGTGACCACCAGCAATACGCCAAGGAGCAAATAGGCACCGACAACAAGCATCCATTGTACTTGGTCTTCCACGGTGGTTCTGGTTCCACCCAAGAGGAGTTCGACATTGCCATCAAGAACGGTGTCGTCAAGGTCAACTTGGACACTGACTGTCAATACGCCTACCTCACCGGTATCCGTGACTACGTCTTGAACAAGAAGGACTACTTGTTGTCTCAAGTCGGTAACCCAGAAGGCGAGGACAAGCCAAACAAGAAGTACTTTGACCCAAGAGTCTGGGTCAGAGAGGGTGAGAAGACCATGTCTGCCAGAATCACCGAGGCCTTGGAAATCTTCCACACCAAGAACCAATTGTAAGTATACTACTATATGTAATGACATGACCTACTCTTGTTGACTATCATGCTCGATGCAACGGAGTAATATACAGAAATACAAATGAGACTTTTAGATTTGAACTAAAAATCGGAAAATCGGCCGCGAGTCGTTCACGTACTCCATTCTCCATTCTATGTACATGTTAGGTGGCATTCTTTCAGGGAGTAATGTCTTGGGCCCTTTGCGATTGCACTGCGTTTTTGTCGAGCCTGGATCTATAGTCATGTAATTATCGTAGTCTATCTGTAATCACGCATTCAAATGCCTCGTGTTACAAGAGCTATAAGGCTGTTGGGAAACAGTCATGGAGCCCTTGACGAAAGATTCTAAAGCCCATGATGGTAGATTTGTTTGATGCAAGCAGCCCAATTCACGCTTGGCCAAGTTTATTCCTTGCCTAAGATTAATCAATATCGAGCTAGAGTCAGACGATGCTGGAGTTCGAAATGGTCTATCATTTGCTCGCGTTTATGAGCAGCTGAACTTTCTTGTACTCGGGCATCTCGGACGGACTGAGTTTATATTGTACTTCTTGAGCAATCATGGCATTGGCCTTCACATATTTGGCAACACATCTATCCGTGCAAGACGCTTCCCCTGTGTTGACATCCCCCTCTCCATATTCGTGCCCGATACACTTCTCTCGGCATGTGTAAAGCATCTTATTGAAAGTTGAGGACATAACGGTGAACTGAACCTCTGCCAACTTCACCTTCTCTGGGTTCACCTCGACATGAGAGTATTGTGCGGTATTACCGAGAAAGAATGACATTTTACCGAGATATGTAAATATGAGTTTGGGGCGCGTAGAAACCGAGCTGTTCCGAAACCCTATACCCGATTATTTGTCAAAGACCGATCTGGCTCTCTACCTTTTTTTTTCTTCACGGTGCGCGACCAGTTTTAGAGGAAGCTCTCAAATAAAGCCAAGCATGTGGGATATATCCAGAATGGTACAAAGTCCTCTCTGTGAAATTCTGCTTCATCGTATTCTCTTTTGTGTGTATTAAACTCCTATTCACTCTTATCACCTGTAAAATTATTTCAATAAAAATGTATAAAAGGCGTCCTTGTAATTTATTCGATATTGTAGTGCGATGAGGGTCTGGTCCTGCCGCAATACTCATGCAATCATCTATAGCTACACTTGACTTCATCCACGAGAGACATACGGCGCCAAACAAAGCAATGCACGTGCTTCTCACAAACGATGACGGGCCCCTCGATGACAAAAGTTGCCCTTACATGAAATACTTTGTCGACGAAGTACGCCGTTCCACAGATTGGAAAGTTCTGATTGTCGTTCCGAATCAGCAACGCTCTTGGATTGGTAAAGCCCATTTTGCCGGCAAATCCCTCGCTACCACCTATATTTACACGAAAGATAGCACGTCTGTTTTCAACGAAGACATTAATAGCTATGAAGGCCCTTTCAAGACCCGTCAACACGAGCTTCTCGATAGTGGATACCAGGAGTGGAATTTGATTGATAGCACTCCTGCCGCATGTGCTGATATAGGTTTACATCATTTGCCCGATGCTGACCCCGTTGACTTGGTTATAAGTGGTCCCAACTTCGGGAAGAACTCTGGTGATTTGTACATTTTGGCAAGTGGAACTGTTGGCGCAGCAATGGAGGCAGCCACGCACGGGACGAAGGCGATAGCTCTTCTGTTTGAGTTCCGCAGCTTGAGTCATGACTTTGAAGTTTTGAAAGAGGCAAGCAAAATTTCTGTGAAGCTCGTGGAACATTTGTATAGCGAGTTGAAAACCCTGGACCAGATCGACTTGTTCTCTGTTAACGTCCCTTTGATCCCCTCACTTAAGCTCGGAGAGTCTAAGATTAAGTACGCTCCCATCCTTAATAACAAGTGGGCGTCCATTTATCTGCATTTAGGGGACGGCAAGTACTCTTGGACTCCCAACTTCCAACAAGTTTGGGATGAGTCGCTTGATGATCTTCGCCATTCTGATAGCCGTGTGTTACATGACGATGGCATCAGTGTCACTCCATTACAGGCAACTTTCAAAACCGTTCATCCCCTTGAAGGAGAGATAGTCTTAGGTCAGTCAGGCTCTATCGAACCACAGGGGAAAGCCTCAAGTGGCTCTCCGTCGAACTCGGTTTTAATCACCGCAGAGAAAGGATCTTACATTTTCGAGCCTATATCTAGAGCTTTCATGAAGCTAGGCATAGACATACTGACAGATGCGCTGATGCTAGGTCGGATTCCAGGTGATCCCAAATTCAAGGTCTTTCATTATGGAGAGTACGAGGATCTCGACCTCGACTTGATCCAAAAACATCCTTCGCAATACTTCACACCGTCGTACATTTACCGGAAAGCTTTGATCAGAAAGCACTTTTTAGCTAATACCATTCATCATTACGTGGTCAAAAATCCCGATTCAATTCTCGTGAGGGCTGTTCCCCCAACCTTCCAGCTCGAAGTCGATTATGCGGAGTTTTTGGACGATTCCTTGGATGATGCATACGAGCTCAGAGAAGAGATTGAAATGGGCGAAAAGGCTTGGATATTAAAACCTAGCATGAGCGATAAGGGACAAGGTATCCGCGTTTTCAGAACTTTAGGACAGCTCCAAGCTATCTTCGACTCGTTTGAGGAAGGTCGCGATTCTGACGACGAGGAGGAAGAATTGCAAGATCTGGACAATAACGGAGTCATCATTTCCCAGCTCCGTCATTTTATCGTGCAGGAATATCAGGACAAACCATTGCTTTTAAAAGAGTACGCCCTGAGGAAATTCCACCTCAGGACGTATGTGGTTAGCGCTGGAGACTTGAAGGTTTTTGTATATGAAAACATCTTGGCTTTGTTTGCTGACAGCTCTTTTGTCAGCCCACAAGAAACCGATGATATGATAAATCTTGCGGGTCATTTGACAAACACTTGTCTTCAGGGCGAAAAGGACCCCCTCGTCAAAAGCTTCTGGGACTTAGCAGGGCTTACAGAAGCTATCAAATCGAACATCTTTGAGCAAGTTAAAGAAATTACTGGTCAGCTTTTTAAAGCGGCTTCTTCAGTAGACAAGATCAATTTCCAACCAATGCCAAATGCCGTGGAGATTTTTGGGGTCGACTTTTTGGTGAATGAGGACTTTTCGGTCAAGCTCCTAGAAGTCAATTCATATCCCGACTTCAAGCAAACGGGGGATGACTTAAAGTCAATAATTGACGACCTTTTCTTTTCTGTGGCAAAGCTGATCATAATTCCAGAATTTTTCGAATCCGAGCCGGTTGCTAAAGCTGCCCCTCTTCTCCATAGAGTTTTGTGAGTTAGTGGGGGAAATGCAAATAATCTGAGCTAGCCCCAAGATCTTAGTCTCCTGCATTTATCTGACTATATAACTATTCACCTTAAGTAGCATTAATCAAAATAACATGATCGTATCTCCAAATCAAAGACTGACAACAAAGAAGATCATTTTCGAGCTAGCGCAGAACTTTTGCAGCTAAGGCTGGTCTCACGATAATAGACCGACCCCCTTGTCTCACGTGAGCAAACTGGCTAAAATTCGTGCGCTCACCGAGTCACTGTCGAGACCTAGTGTGAGAAAAAAGGTCGAAAAAATTGCTCTGGTGGAAGAAATCACCTGAAATATATACATCTGAATACGTTGAGTTTTGCACTATTGGCCTTAAGTTAGTGACTGAAATCTAGAAGTTCATCGACTGTTTAATCTATCGTCCCATCTCGAAGTTAAACGTGTGCAGCTACAGATCAAAGCTACCGCAAGATTTGACGTCATAGTATAAAAGCGATCCTCTGTTTCATTCTCGAGAGACCTGCTTGAAACTACAACTTGAGCCCAGAGAGACAGATTGCGTTCTATCTTCTGCCAGCCTTACATATCACGAATCTATAATGTCACAACGAAAAAACTACAAGAATAATAAGAAGGGAACCACGGGTTCATCTGCCAGTTCTGGCCCCTCGGCTAGAGACACACAGTTACAGATGTTGTCGGAGATGTTCCCTGACTGGGAGTCCGAAGACTTGTCGTCCTTATTATCAGAGCATCGAAACGATGTGGAAATTGTCATCGACTTGATTGTCAACAAGAAGGTGTCCAAGTGGGAGCCTATCAAAAAGGAACCCAGAACAAAGAGAAGAGAAGATACCGCTAAGCTCGCAGAACAAAGTGGCGCTTCCGTTTCTGCCCCATCGTCCACACACACAGCATCTCTGGGAGATTCGAGAGGGAAGCACGCAAGGGAGAGACCACCAAAGACGGACAGAAGAAGAGAAAAAAAGCCACAGGCGGGCCCCAAGAAAGACACACCAACTCATGCGCCAGCTGTCGCTGCTCCATCTGCACCAGCCCCTGCAGCTTCTTCTTCTACTTCGAATGCTTCCACATCCTCTGCCGCTGCATACGCACCTTCAAACTCCTGGGCTGCTGCATTGACCAAGGACACAGTCAAACCCAAGGCAAAGTCAGCTGCCAAGGCCCAAGATGATATTGTTGAGGAAACCAAAGAGCCAGCTACCACTGAAGTTCAAACCGAGAGTATCGCTAAAGAGCCAAAGCCAGATGCTGCACAAGAGAGTAATCAAACTAAGAAGGCACAGTCCTCGAACGTCCAATCTTCCACCTCTTGGGCATCTGCCATCAAGCCAAAGGCCAAGCCTGCACCCAAGAAGGCCCAGAAGCCTAAACCAACGCAAGCTGTTCAAGAAGAGCCCGAGGCCGTTGAGACAGAGGCTCCTGTAGAGAGTGAGGCTGTCGTCCAAGAAGAGGCGGAACAAGTGACTGAGGAAACCCCAGCTTCTTTCGAGGAAGACAAATCGACAGAGCCTGTGGCTGTCCCAGTTTTGGAATCAGAGGTTGTATTGCCTCAGCAAGTCAACAATGTCGGCGTTTCTTTCGGCTCTTTGGCTTTGGGCGATGCTCAACCTGAGCCAATCGCAGTACAAGAACAGACGAATGAATCCGAGCTTGCTTCATTTGGCTCCAAGCAAGACGAAACCGAAGGAGAGGGCAAGCACTCGCAACATTCACATGCTCAATTGCAAAGCGAACAGGAGAATGCACAAGAGCAGCCACCAGCACAGCAACATGCTCAGCAGGAGGCAATTTCGTCCGAGCAACAGGCTTATCAGCAACAATACGAACAACAGAGAAAAGCCAACTCCAACCAGGGATACGATTACTACAGCCAGTTCCAACAAAACCAGCAGCAGCAATTTCCCCAGCAAGGCGCTGCTGGAGCCATTCCAGCTCAATTTGGCTACCCATCGTTTGACTACTCTGGATACGGCCAACTTAATCAAACCGCGTTGGGATCAATTGCTTCTCCTGGTTACTACCAGGTGAACAACAGCAAGGCCACAAACCCTGGCGCAAATGCCGCCGGTGCTGCCGACATCACGCAGTCGCCTTTGGTTGCCAACTCAAACCAACAGGGCTTGCAGAACCCACAACAAAGCCAGCAGGTACCTGGCGGAGCACCATTTGCGTACCCTAACTACTACAACTATTTCTACAACACGCCTTTCTATGGAAACGGTGCCGGTATGGGTGCCACCACCAACGCGTACGGTATGCAGCAAGGCCAGCAACAGCAACAACCTCAACAAGGTGGCGAGGCTAACACTGCAGAGGCTGAAAATGCCACTGGACAAAACAACGCACAAAACACCCAGGCTGCCAACCAGTTCTACGCTGCCCAATACTATGGCAACCCAAACCAGTTTGGTAGCAGAGGCGGATACCCATACAACGGGTATCCTAGTAGCCAGCCATACCCACAAGGCGGACAGACTAACGAATCCGCTGAGGGTCAACAGAATGGCCAACAACAAGGTTCACAGCAGGCGACGCCAGCACCATCTGGCGCTCCTCAATATCACCAGCAAATGCCACAGTACGCTGGCTACCAACAATATCCTCAGTATGGTACTTATCAAGACAACAGCCAGTACCGTGGATGGTATTAGAATACTGAGAAAAGCAAGTGGCTTCCCTTCGAGCAAATCTTTTTATAGGTGCAAGTAGTTGCAAACATCAGTGCTTTTGACCTGGGTAGCGTAACCGTAATCGAGCTTTTATGGAAATAGTCGTACCTACATTCCCTAGGTTTGTTAGTTGCTACACAACCCCTGCTCAGGAAAATGCCTCCATTGGGCTTTATGTGGTTGAAAAGCCAACCGGTGTTCGACTTTGAGACTTTTCTGAGGTCTGCTGAAAAGCCCAAGCGGGGCCCCGAGAAACGCGTAAATCTAAACAAAGAAAAGCGGGGCCGATGCGCGTTGAGAATGGGCCTGTTTCTGTTTTCAGCAGCAAAATCATTCCGCGGTTCAGAGCGAAAAACTGCCAGGGCGAGGAACTGCGGCGGCCACTACAACTGATCAATATCGGGCTGGCTTTCCCACCGGTGGCTGGAGGAAAATAAATAAAAAGAATAAGTTGGCCATTTCGAGAATTTGGCCCCAAAACCATCGAGATAATCCTGGTATGAAGCTTTCCACTATCTGTAAAGCAAACTACGTGTTAAGGAGGGCCCAAAAATTTGGTCCCGTCAGCAGCGTATGCCTTTCAAACAATGAGTGATTTATTTATTTAGCCGTATGCCGATTGCGAACGGAGAACGTGTTCAGAGGAGGGGCGCACGAAAAAAGGTAGCAAATAATCGTGGTCTAGCATTTACTCACGCTCTGCGCACTACTGATCACTATCCTCGCGCACTGAGCGTTCCCACTATATAGGGTGGGATCACCTCCCACACAAGCCGACTTGCTACTAAATTTTTCCTCATAGTAAACTACACTATAAGCCAGTATGTTAACAACTTGATATCAACAAACCGCGCCGCGCGCATGATGGTGAGCGTTCTCAAGCTGAACAATAAAATGTTTTGAGACACATCTAAAACAATAACACGTCGAACTATGGTGTCGTGCACATCTCTTTCTGTTGCTTGCTTTATTTATGGCTCTTTTTGTTGCACCAAGAATTTGGAGCATATCATAGAGTGTTGGCGAGGAAACCTATAAGACTTGATCAGCTAATAAGATGTGACATGAAATAATACCATTAGCAAATTGAATGATGATTATATAGTTCTAGACCAATGGTGATGCCATATCCACAATTTCCATGTCTCGCCTTGTGGTTGTTGAAGAATTTCACGAACGTCGAGAGCGACTCACAGTTTCCGCGAAAGTCGGCTGCGAAACTCCAATGCAGCAGTTTGTCATTTCTAATTCAGAATACTAATCAACCAGAAATGTCTACTGAGAAGAAGAAGTCATCCAGAAAAAAGAAGGACCCAGATGCTCCAAAGAGATCTTTGTCCGCCTACATGTTCTTTGCCAATGAGAACAGAGACATTGTCAGAGCCGAGAACCCAGGTATTACCTTTGGTCAGGTTGGAAAAATGTTGGGTGAGAAATGGAAGGCTTTGAACGCCGATGAAAAAGTTCCTTACGAGAACAAGGCTGCCACCGACAAGAAGAGATACGAGAAAGAGAAAGCTGAGTATGCCAAGAGACAGTAAGCATGCCTTGGGAAAGATTCCAACTATGTATAGTATTGTTTTGTTCTTACACTCCTTCGGTGTTACGCGGCCAGCCGCTTGTACCTGAAACCATCGGCAGTTGCCGCTAAGGTCCTTGTTTTAGTAAAAGATTTTGAAGTATTATTCTCGTTCAGTGTAGCAATGATAGATCCATGACTCGGCATATAGTCGAGACTGTCTCCTAGATACAGGCTTATGCATGGGCGAACAGAGAGCGATATAAAATCTCGTTGCAGTTCGTTCTCCATATTTTGCTTTCTGTCCCATAATAATGTCGCTTCCCCCTCCATCGTACAACGACGACCCCAAGTCTTTCGCGTACCCAACAGTTCGCAAGAGATGGCCTACAATCCTCGAAGGAGCTATTGACGACATTGCTGCTCAAGTCAAAACTTACCCACAAGCGTCCAAATGTGGCGAAATTGTTACGTCAAAAATCAACAACCTCTTAAAAGAGTTCAAGGCCGATGAACCTGTCAGACCATTCTCGGAAGAAGATATCAAGGTGAAGAAAGAATTGTCGGGGTACAATGTGGAGTTAGAGAGCCATAACCGCCACAAGCAAGTCACGTGGTTGACTGGACCTTGGTTATATTTAGAATGCTACTTGTATCAATTGCTCGATCTTTGGTTCAAGCAAACGATTCACCTCAAGCAATTCGATGTTTTCGAGAAATCCAAAAATTCCGCATTCCAACAGTCATCTTTTGGCGTTTTGGAGCTTTGCAAGAGATACGAAGCATTGTCCAAGCAATTGAAGGGCGAGTCCGTGGACGAGGAAGCGCTCAAGCTTTTGTTCTATGAGTTTGTTGATATTTCGTTGTGGGGTAATGCTACAGATTTGTCTCTACTTGCTGGCAACGTGACGCTCGAGGATATCAAGAGTGTTCAGGGTGCTGAGGTGCGTAAGAAGAACGAGGAAAAGATCATTGTCAATGACTCAGCCAAGGCCTGGAAGCAATTAATTGGAGACTCTAAGAAAAGAGTTGATTTTGTGTTGGACAACTCCGGCTTTGAGCTTTTTGCAGACTTATGCTTGTCTTTCTTTTTGCTCGACTCGGGTCTCGCAGAATCTGTAGTTTTGCACTGCAAAGAGATTCCTTGGTTTGTGAGTGACACAATGCCAAAGGACTTTGCCAACTTACTCTCCCAATTAGTCGATGGGGCGTTTTTCTCGGATATTCATGGTTCTGAAGGAGACAAAAGTGCCATTAACAGCTTCGCCGCGAAGCTTGAGTCATTTAAAAGTCTGGGTAAGATATCAGTACAGCACCATCCATTTTGGACATCCTTCGAGAACTTTTGGTACATACCCGAGGAAACCAGCTTGTTCGAGGAGTTGAAGAAATCAAGCCTCATCATTTTCAAGGGTGATTTGAATTACAGAAAACTTACCGGAGATTTGCAATGGGATACAACCACCCCGTTTGTATCTTCTCTTCAACAACTCGGCACATCCGGGCTCCCAGTTCTAGCCTTGCGTACTTGTAAAGCTGACGTTGTTGTCGGCTTGCCCGAGGGCTTAAACGAAAAATTAGTTCAAACTTACAAGTTGTTGGGTAACGAAACAGGTGAGTTTTGGACTGCCTCAGGCAAATGGGCTGTGATCAGCTTCAGCTCAGGGCTTCCCTGAATTCTATCGCGGAGTATTTATTCTATTTAGAAAAAAAAAAACGCTTCAAGTCGAATGGACGAAAGGCATATGACTAAAAATGACTATGTTGCTTGAGGAGTGGAGATCAACCTCTCCCAATTAGTAAGCAGACGGTTTAAAAATCCCTGTTTCAGACATGTTGCATCTAGGCATGCATACGAAATGTCGGGATGAAGTGTGGGGTTGATTTGTTCCAACGGATCTTTGCGAGTGTAGGGGAATCCTGCCGCGGGAGCACTACCCAATCCGGAAGTGCTCACGATAACGCTTTTTAGAAATCTTCCCAAGCTCGATCAGAAAGCATTATAAAACGCCTCTGATTCCCTCAAAAAAAAGTGTTTCTCCGCATCAATTCATTGCCTAGTATATACACATAATAGAACATCATGGCTGATATCAACGTGGAAGAAGTGCTTTCACAATTAACTCTCACGGAGAAAATAAGACTCGTCGCCGGAGTTGATTTCTGGCACACCTACGGTGTAAAAAGATTGGGTGTCCCTTCAATCCGTGTGTCAGATGGTCCAAATGGAGTGAGAGGTACAAAATTCTGCAACGGTGTTCCATCTGCTTGCTTTCCTTGTGGCACTGGTATGGCGGCGACTTTCAACAAGGAATTGTTGTACGAAGCAGGGACTCTCATGGCTCAGGAAGCTAAGAGCAAATCTGCGAGTTGTATCCTCGGCCCAACAACAAACATTCAGAGAGGCCCACTCGGTGGCAGAGGCTTTGAGTCTTTCTCCGAAGACCCCTACCTTGCAGGTCTTGTTTCTGCTGCAGTGATTAACGGAATGCAAGAAAACGACATTGCTTCTTGTTTGAAACATTTTGTCTGCAACGATTTGGAGCACGAAAGATCCGGGTCCGATTCAATCGTGACCGAAAGAGCTTTGAGAGAAATCTACTTAGAACCGTTTCGGTTGGCAGTAAAGTACTCGAACCCCGCATCTATCATGACGTCCTACAACAAGGTGAATGGAGAACACGTCTCGCAAAGTGTCAAGTTCTTGAAAGACATCTTGAGAGACGAGTGGAATTGGGGTGGCTTGATCATGTCTGATTGGTTTGGAGTTTACACATCTAAAACAGCGATTGAAAATGGTTTGGACTTGGAGATGCCCGGTCCTTCCTTCTTGAGGGACGAGAAAAGCATCACCCACATGATTGTCTCCAAGGAGTTGAATATTCAGGATTTGGACGAGCGGGCCAAAAATGTCTTGAAGTTCGTCAAATGGTGCTCGAGATCTGGCGTGGCTGAAAATGGATCCGAAGAGAAAAATGACACACATCAAACCAGAGCTACGTTGAATAAGATAGCCACAGAAGCTGTTGTCCTCTTGAAGAACGAAGAAGCCATTCTCCCCCTCAACAAAAATGAAAGGATTGCAGTCATTGGCCCCAATGCGAAATATGCAGCGTATTGTGGAGGCGGGTCTGCCTCGTTGCTCACATACTACTCAACCACCCCATTTGATTCGATTGCTCAGAAACTTGGAAAGAACCCCGAATACAGCGTAGGGTGCTACGGTCACAACACCTTGCCTGGAATTTCAATGTCTGCAATGTCAAAGAATCCGGCCACCGGAAAGCCTGGAATCAATGTGAAGTTTTTTGACAAAGCGCCTGGCGAGGTCTCCAGAGCTCAATTTGACGAGTTTCAGTACGAAGCAACTCCCTTGGTGTTCTTCGACTACACCCACCCAAGCATCGTTAATGATTTGTACTATGCAGACATAGCGACGGAAATCACTCCAGATGAGTCTTGTCACTACGAATTTTCACTCACTGTGAGTGGAACTGCGCAGTTGTTTGTCGATGGAGAGTTGCTCGTGGACAATACCCTCAACCAAAAGCGTGGAGATGCCTTTTTTGGGACAGGAACGTTAGAGAAGAGGCAATCGACTTTCATGAAAGCCGGCCAAACCTATTCCATTCTTGTTCAATTTGGGTCAGCCAAGACCACAACCCTCGAGAAAGAAAGCGCCCTATCTGTCGGTGGTGCAATTGCCATTGGTTTTTGCAAGGTCATTGATCCTCAGGAAGAGATTCAAAAGGCGGCTGACTTGGCTCGCAGTGTCGACAAAGTGGTTCTCACCATCGGATTGAACCTCGAATGGGAATCGGAGGGTTTTGATCGGCCCAATATGGAATTACCACTCTTGACAAATGATTTGGTGAGGGCAGTATTGAAGGCAAACCCTAACACTGTTATAGTCAATCAGTCGGGAACGCCCGTTGAGATGCCATGGTTATCTGATGCAAAAGCTATAGTCCATGCTTGGTATGGTGGTTCCGAGAGTGGAAATGCTATTGCAAGCGTGTTGTTTGGAGACGCAAATCCGAGCGGCAAATTACCCTTATCTTGGCCGATGAAAAACGCCGACAACCCTGCGTATCTCAACTTCAAGACTGTGAAAGGAAGGGTGCTCTACGGCGAAGATATCTACGTGGGGTATCGATTCTATGAGAAGTTGCAGAGATCCGTGGCGTTTCCCTTCGGTTACGGCAAGTCATACACTACGTTTGGATTCTCTGAATTGAGTGTGGAGATTGAAGAGCTCGCAGATTTAATAACTGCGTCGGTCTGCATTGAGAACACTGGAGATATTGATGGCTCTGAGACCATCCAGTTGTATGTGTCTCCTGTTGAGCCTCTGACCGATAGACCTATAAAGGAACTCAAAGGGTTTGAGAAGGTTTTTGTCAAATCAGGGGCCAAAGAGATCGTCAAATTCAGACTCTCTTTGAAAGATTCTACATCATTTTTCGACGAGTATTTGTCCAAGTGGCATTTGGAGAATGGTGTATACGAGGTACAGGTAGGCTCGAGCTCGGATGACATAGAGTTGAGAAGTGAGTTCAAAGTGCTAAAAAGCTTGGTCTGGAATGGCTTGTAATCGTCCCCTAGAGATCTTTATAGCAACCTCATTCAGGATGAAGCCATTGAAGTCGTTACGATTGAATTCAAAAAATATTGATCTATTTTAAATTACTCTGTTCGCAGATAATTTGTGAGGAATAGTTCTCGTTCTCTTCATAAACATCGACCATTTTTATTCAAAGCTATACCAGATAACTCCCTAACAAGCCCGTAATATTTAATTTTGTGGAACAATCATGTTTCACCAGCTTTCCGCGAATTGCAGGCGACAATCTTGAACTTTTCCGCCGTGAGTTCGCTGTCGTTCACGTCATTATTAGACACATCGGTCATTTTGATGTTGACGTTTTTGATGATAAAGGTCCAGACATCATCACAGAATCTATAAGTATGCAAATCCCCTTTGAAAGTGATCTTGGACTTGCACAAGCCTCTTTCTGCCTTCAAACTTTCCGAGATTATTCGGTCGAAATTGTTCAAGATTCTCATTGCAAGTTGTGGCTGAATTTTTTCATCACTGATCAAGGTATCAAGAGCATCAGCTAATGCGCTTCCAATTGAACTTCTTCTGTAAAGCTCGTAATAGGCAGGCGAGCTCATAATGTCCTTAAGCTAAGGATAGTCTGCTTCGTTACTGTTGGTTTTTACTTCATTTCGCGTGCCTTGCGCTAAAAGCTCTGGTGCACTGGTGGAAGTTTGTCTATGCTCAATCGGTTTCTGGAACTTTTCCAAGATTGAGACACTAGCATTATTGAAAGCTTTCCGTGCTGGGTATAATGTCTTCAAATCAAGACAATGCTACCGTTAGGCAAAAATTCAACCAGATTGTGAGAAGGTGCACTCGAATTGATAATTCAACAGAGCGGCAAGACTCCAAAACTTTCCAAAGCGATGTTCTAGACACTCTTAAACAACTCAACGCCCTTCAGTTCATCGTCAGAAGCCTTTCTTTGTTCGGCAAAAACGAGCGTTTGAGCGAGGTGAATACATCGTACCTACCTTTTATTGCGATCTCTTATTACGAAGCCGCTTTATATCAAAAATTGTTGAGGAGTCCAGAGGATGGTGATTATAACGGATCTGTGGATTTACTGCTTAAGTCCAATAGTCTTAAGAAGGCCAAAGTCAAGTTTCTAGAGTATTTAACCCAAGTCGACTCGCTTGGCCAAATCTTATCATCGGCTCAACTGAAAACCCTCAACTCCTACGAGACATCATATAACCCGTCAAATCAAGATATTTTGGAAGCACGGGGTAACCCTACTCAGCAGAGGGCCGATAAAATCGCAAGCTTCAAGTATGAGAAGGAGCTTCAATCAAAAGTCTGTCTTTTAAACGAATTTTATTCCGAAGTGAATGGCAAAGCGGACGAAGACACAGATGAGGATATTTTTTCTAAATTGGATGAGGACATGGTGCGGTCGCTATATGAAAATCAACTAAAATTGTTCGCACTACACTCATTCAGAAGCTTAGAGCTTGTAGCGTTGGAATTGCAAGTCATGGTACAAAGTGAGGCTCATCAAACCTCAAGACTGGCTATGAGAGAAAGTCTGGGTCGAAAAACACAAGAAGATGTATTTGACTATAATCCACGATTGGAGGCAGACCCAACTAAAAGAAAGAACATCAAAGATTTAATTGACAAGCAAGGTAAAATCTTACAACCATTTGTAATTACTAAAGATAAGGATAAGCTCCGACGTGAGGTATTCGGCACAGGACAAGTTTTACCATCGATGTCGGTCGAAGAGTATTTAGATTACGAGTTGGCCAACGGTAAGATGGCGAGTAGCAATCCGAAGGACCTGCTGGCCAATGATACCGAGGATGAGACCGATGACAGCGACGAAGAGTACCGTAAACGTGAGTGGGACGACTGGAAAGATGACAATCCCAAGGGAAGTGGCAACATGAAGGCAAATTTGGGATGAAAATATATCATCAAGAGATCGTCGTCTGTTTTGCAAGATCACCCTCTAAGTCTCGAAGCCATCGAAAATGCTCGATGTTTATTTCGGTCAAGGTGATGACGTTCAAACATTGCTTGCCCTCTCTCTTTCTAATCCACTTATCATCCTCTGCGTCGAAAGTCTTGAGAGTAGTTAGGATGATTTTGTATAGCTCCAATATTTTCAATTTAAAGTGTTGGAAGTCTTCAGATTGCGTTGAATCTGAGCCAAGATTATCCTTTTCGCTTTGAAACCTGGTGATGAACATGTACAAAGCCTCCGCAGCACCACGCTTGTCGACGAAACGAGATTCTGCCAGACCCAACAGAAGCGGGCCAAGAAGTCTCCACGAATAGAGCAACTCGTAGCCTCTCAAAGCGTTCGGAAGTATGAGATCCTCATTTGCCAATTCGAGTAAAATTGTATCGACCAAGAGGTAATTATTGGCATAAAAGCTCCCCGAGTCGGACCCAAAAAGTTGCTTATGCTCATTGAATTTGATAAGAGTTTTCAATAGCCGAGTGAAGTATATTTTGTAGTCACTCTTGCTGGAGACATTTTTTAATTTCGAAAGACTGGTAGCTGCTTGCTCAAACTGTCTTACATCGACAGCGATACCAAAGTGTGTGCGAAGAAACAATCCTGCGAGGTGACTCATGCCGAGGGAGTCTTTTGAGTCTTCGAGGATCAGAATGGCCGAAGATTCTAATTCAAGAGCAAGATCAAAAACTTGGCGTGTTTTGATCGCGTCGGGATTAATTGTTTCGGAACAATTTTTCGAATGTGTGATATGTCTAATTAACAACTGAGACATCTGGTGATAGTAATTTGACTTTGTGACGACAGATTCAGACTCACCGATCAAAACGCCCGTCAAGAATTCCCTAATCGAGGAACTGCTTCGCAACTTTCCTAAAAGAATTTCCTTCAGGTGAGGCTTGTTTACTTGTTCGAAAAGGGTGTAATCGGCAAGCCTTTTGTTGAATGAATCGTACTCGCCATTGAGTAAATAAGTCAACCCGATTAAAAAAGAATTGAGAGGCATTGCATCATCCATTTTAGGGACGAAATCGGCGACAACTATTCCACTCTCATTGCGATTTAACAATTCAGTAACCACAGCAAAAATATTCTCGTCGCCTTGTTGCATCAAAACTTGATTTACGTAAAAATCAAAGGCTTTGATGGCATCTTTTTTTTGAATGTAGCATTGCAAACGCGGATTTTGTTTGACCAGCACCTCCCAGAACAAGCAGAATTCCTTTGAAGAAATATTCGAGTGTTCAATTGCGCTTGACGAGACCAGTGACGAGAAACAAATGTTGAATATCTCATACATGATGCTGTACAATCTAAGCTTTCGGGTGATCATATTCATGAAATCGATGATTGTCACATTGACCTCGCACGACAACAATAAGACGAAAAGGTCGACGAGAAGAGCCTCGTGGCATTTGCGAGTTGATTCGAAGAAGTCAACCATGAGAAGCTTAGAGAACAAACCGGTCCCTTCGCCAGCAGCACCTGCGTAAGCCTCGGGGCTTGAAAAAGAATCATTGTTCGACATACCAATCAACTGGTTGATTTGATCCACATTTCCAGGTATCGATGCCAATTTTTCCATCCAAAAACCTATTTCCCCATCCAGAAATTTGCCGCATAGGTATTTTGAAGCTAACTCCCCTGCTTTTGAAACATCCATCATCCCGATGGCACGAATTTCATCTCCAAGTTTACTCAAAGATTTAGGAGAGAGTTTCAGTGACAAAGAACGGATCAACCCAGAGACATCATTTTCGGAAGGGCGATGAAATGCGGCTTCAAAAGGATGTGCTTCACGGTAAACCCCTATGCCGTTCACCTCGGAACATAAAATCAAATCATGCTGAACGAATAACGACAATGCTTCTTGGCTAGACCTCTTAAATTCAAAACAGAGAAGCGCAAGTTTGTACCACGCCGAAGATT
This sequence comes from Metschnikowia kofuensis (nom. inval.), assembly GCA_030564885.1. Taxonomy (NCBI): domain Eukaryota; kingdom Fungi; phylum Ascomycota; class Pichiomycetes; order Serinales; family Metschnikowiaceae; genus Metschnikowia; species Metschnikowia kofuensis (nom. inval.). The sequence continues at coordinate 120,685 of JAJLZY010000001.1, forward strand.
CGGAGACTCCTTTAGAGCGCACAACGAACTTCACAGCCAGAAAGAATTTCTGTCGCAAAGTGACAGTATTATCCTGCGCCTTTGGCCCATCTGAATTTTTGATGAACACATCTAAGGCCGAATCCACCATCCACTTGTCAAACAAGCCAGAATTGAAGATGACGTTGAGGTAGTACTTAGCCTCACGGTGACTGTTGAGTTCCTCGAATACGGAAACTCGCAGTGGCAAGGCCTTCTTAAATTGAGTGACGTTGCCCAGTGCCTTGTCTTTCTCGAAATAGGCAACTTCGCTGTAGGTGTTGAGTTTGAAAAGAACGTAATAATGCATATACTCGTTATCCTCAAGAATTTGATAATCCTGTATCTTCAACAGCTGTTGATCTTTCGGACTGGTCATATCTGCTCCCGCAAATGCATCTTTCAAATTAAGATTACTGACTGTGCCTAGTTTCCCACCAGAGATGTCCCAAGTGATAAATTGGTAGGCTGGCTCGTTGCCAGCACTGATGGCGTTTTCAGAGGGTAGCATCAAGTGCAAGGATGCTTGCGAGGCATATGTCGTTACCTGAAAGTATCTGCTGGGAACATTGGTGAGCCATTCCGAAGATGAATTTGTGACTTTTGATATGTCGTGCGCTTTAAGCTGTTTATGAGTCTTCATATCATACGTTTTGACGCTTCTGTTCAAGCTTAAAGTGACAAACTCATCATCATTCAACGCTACGACGTCAAGCACAGCGTTACTGGAAAGACCCCCTAGATTCGAGTCTGCCTTATTGGTGCTCGTAAAAAGACTTCCAACAAAGTTGAGTGACACGAGAGGCGCGATATCACTGAAGCTGAAAATGTCCACAGATGACAAAGAGTCACTTCTTCTAAAATGCAAAAGCCCGCCATCTTTCATGGACACCACAATGTTGCAAGCGTCTAGAGCTTTCATGAAAAATGGAGAGGAGCGCAATTCGAAAGAGTATGGTACTGAGATGTTGACCCAGTCGTTGAAATTATCCAAGATCAACCTATTTCTTACATCTCCCATCAAAAAGTCGCCGAGCTCAATGCGAAAGGTCATTAGAAGAAAACTTTCATCGATCACATCGATTATGATGCACGGCTCATCTTCCGTTTCCAGGGGAACAAAGTGGTATGTGAAGGTGCCACTGCCCACAAGAGGGTGTGGGAGTAAGAACTCCAAAATTTGGAATTGAACGCCAAGCGAGGTGGCCTCATCGATTATCAAAGGAGTCAAACGTAAAGTCTTTAAATCCCTTGATATTCCAGCTTCAACTTGAGAGAAAAAGTGTCCTCTTTGGGCGGAGATGTCGATAAACTCGCTATGCCCCAAACGGTTATTATGATAGTCGTTCAGTTCTGTCTCATGCTTGGATTTGGAAAAGTATTTAAGCGGGAGCCTTACTTGCTTGACTGGTAAATGAGTGTCATATCCAACAATATGGGATACAGTGAAGGGTTTCATGCCGGCGATGAGTGACAAATGCTTCCACCGTCTTCGCTTTCCGGATCACCTTTTTGAAACTGATGGTGCACGGGTGCACTACCAAGCCCAAAACAAAAGGCCTACCCAATTGAATATTTGATCTGGAATTATTTGAAGCCCTATCGATTGATAAAAGATATAGAAGTCGTATGGTCATTTGGTAACAATATGACTTTGCTTGGGCCTATTGCATTAAGTTGTTGTGTACCAACGAAAGGAAGCAGATCCGGGAATGCTTCGGTGCGCGCATTGAGTATTCAACTGGTTGGTTCATCAGCAGGCCCCGAGAAGTGTCTCTCTAGGATCTTCGCCAATCCAATTAAAGGGCTCGATCATGTCTTCCACTATATTCTATCGGTTTTTGCACCAGAAAAATCAGTCCACAATCTACTTTGATGGCACAGGAATCAATGTGTTCGACTTAAAGCATGAAATCATCTCACAGAATCAGCTAGGTCAGGGCCTGGACTTCATGCTCCGACTATACCACCTGGAGCAAGTTGATGTTGAGTATGAAAATGATCAAGATGTTATTCCTAGGTCCACCTTTGTTATTGCGAAACGCTCTCCAGTTTCTATCTTCAATGGCCGGTCGCAGTCAGCTGCTCGCTATGTCTCTGGGCGACCTCGAGTCACAAGATTCAAACCGCAAGCGGCCGCAGCTTCTAAGCTTGCGATACCGCAACAAGATGCACCTGTAAATGAAAACATGAGTGAGGAAGATAGAATCAAAATGATGTTTGAAAATCAGTCCAATGTTTGGGCGCAAGCACAGGATGAGCTCTCGCAGCATAAAGTGGTCCACTATAAATCCGGAGCCGAGGATTTACCGCCTCCTGGCTATGTGTGCTACAGGTGTGGAGGAAAAGATCACTGGATTAAAAACTGCCCAACAAACTCGGATCCCAACTTTGAGGGTAAAAAGATTAAAAAAACAACCGGTATTCCTAAGAGTTACATGAAAACCATCTCGAAAGAGACGGTCGAGTACAGACTACAAAACCCAGAGAGCAATGAAAGTGGCATTCACACCGACGAAAACGGTGATTTGGTTGACGCTCAGGGAAATACATATATGATCACTGAGGATGGAGACTATGTCATGACTTTCGCCGACTCAAAAACATGGGCGCTGTATCAAGAAAAACAGCAAAGCGCAGCTATGAAGGCTCAACGGCAATTCGAACAAGATGTAACCAATCGGATCCTTGCTGACAATAGACTTGAATTTTTGAATCCTCTCTCACTAGAGCCAAAAGTTCTCAGCGCGCCCATTCGCATGACTGCCTGCTGTCAAGACATGAGCTCGCTCCAAAAAATGAAGAATTACAATTACAATCAGACAGAGTTGGAGCAGGAGTTGATCGAGAATGACTTCCATTGTCCCAATTGTGCAAAGGAGGATATTTTTATCGATTCTCTCGTCCCAAACGAGAATTTTGAAAGAGAGTTGAATGATTACGTTAGTCTGCTCGGACTTCAGGATCCATCCTCACTCAAACGGAGCTCTTCGGAGGCCTTGAGTGAGGACAATACAAACCACAAAAGGCGCGACCTAACAAATCCCGCGATGCCAGGGAATAACATGCCATTCCCCATGATGCCTATGATGCCCGTACCAAACATGTTCATGCCATCAGCACCGCCAGGGTATACACCTCCTTCGGCAAGACTGCTGAATAGTAAGTAGTAAATCGAATGTTTCGTGCTTGAACTTCTAATATAATCAGGCAGATATTTCCTAACCCCGGCATGTAGGTGTTACCCGCACCAGCGTCGAATGCGTATATAAAGGTCAACCAGGCGCGAGAAATTTTCATTAAGCCGTAACCAACAACGTTTTTTTAGGCAAACAAAGTGTATGTTCCAAACAAATCAACACAAAAGGCGAGATTCACTGATGATCCAAATAATCAATTCAAACTAGAGTTTGTGACTTTTAAGAATGATCACAACATTATTATGCATAGCATACTGAGGAATCTAAAAACTCTGATCATAAGGAGTCCAGGTCAGCACCGAAAGTTCAAAATACTAACAATATTAGTTTAATTATCAAATGAGTATGTTTTCGCATATAAAAGGATCAACAGGATCAGATGTCTTGATGATGATACAACAAAAACAAAGCTGGAATTACCAACTGAAATTTTTAAGGATTATAAGTTTTTGCATTATTTCTGAAAAGACATCAAACCAGAATACAATCATTTACTAACAATTCAGGTATGTCTTCTGAATGTCAAAGTTCGAGGAGGAAGTATTGCACTGGGCACTGAATATATCATGAGTGACAACGCATAACGTCGGGCCTCAGAAACCCGTCATGACTGAGCGAACTATTCAATGGAGGTTTCATGATTTTAATCAATTCTAACCAAAAAGCATCAAATGGTATGTGTTTCTTGGATATTCACCAATGAGAATATGATGATTTTCTAGATGACGAGTCTGAATCGGGTTTCCCGTAGATGACAAACCATTATTTTATACCATTCATGCCTTTCTGAATTGTCTTGATGAATCTTCGATTATTATAACGTTGTTATTAACAATTTATCAGAAAGCCGACAACTGGAATTTAACACGACCGGGGCTGCTAACATAGCCTCGTTTGCATTTGCCATTTTCTTTGCTACTATTGTCAGTGCTTCGAGTCTAAAAGATGATATCGAAATACAGACAAGCATATGTCCGACTCTCACGAGAAAGAAGATAGATATTTTATGTCTGATAGCTCGTGTTGCATTGAGAATAGAAGCTGGGAATTTGGCTGAATGTCCAAAAAGTAACCAAAGGTATGTATTCCTGAAACCTGAAATGAGCTATTTATTGGCATTGCGCGAAAATCATGGCAGAGTTTATGATGATTTACCACTTTTTCACGACGGTCTACTGTTTGCGGTGACTTGTAATCACCGCACTTTGATGAAACACTCGGCCTTGACCGGCCGTGGTTCCTGAACCAAACTCTGCAACGATCGATAGCGCAATGTAATCAAGAAATACCATGTACTAACTAAAAAAAGGTATGTTCGAAATATTTTTTGTTTTTTTTGTTCAGAGATACGTATTGTGATGATCCTTAGCAGTTTGATATAACATGATACTCCCAAACCTATAATTCGATTTGCATGTCAGTCTGATTTAACTGTCTTGAACATGGCTATCATTAGCACGATAGTACTAACGTAAAGCCTCTCATCAATTATATATTTAATCTTATCCGATGTCGTAAATCTTTTTGTAAAGTCATCGTCACATTCAATTCAAAGCATTCTGCATAGAGATCCGATACTTAGTGAAGGTAGCCCCGTGATGGATTCAAAACATCGTCTTCCGAACACCATCAAGTTCGCTTTCAGACCTCCTCAAATATGCCGCGTAAGCCAACATCGGCAACCAGGGGTCTACCTACTAATCCACCTACATATGAAGATGTGGAGTTGTCCGATAACTCTCCTTCATTGTCCCCCATAACTTCTTCACAAATCGAAGATACGCGGTCTGTGAAACAGGCCATATTTCAGAATTTCAAGCCCACTCACGCGTCAGATCAAAGAAATACACCCTATAAACCAGCCCATAATCTTCAAAGACATATCGATGGGTTGGGAGGGTCGAGTTTGAATTTAGCTACGGTCTCAACAGACACCCGTACGGAGTATTTTGATGTCCTTCCATCCTTTCAAATGTTTCAATCTATCTTGAAAAGAAATGATTTCGAATTTGACGAGGGAAGCTTGGGAAATCCGCCCTTGTATGATGAGACATCCACGCAATCGCCTGAAGATTACACTAGCACCTTTCGAGGTCAAGGGACGTCTGAGACACAGAGAGTTTTGGACTCTGCATCTCGCAATCTCGCTGAGCTTCTAATAAGGAATGATGACGAAGATGATGGCGAGGGTAGTACCGATCTAGAAAGACGATATCTATTTTCTGAAAATGGAAACGAGGACGGTCTTCAAATCATCTCACAAGAAACACCAAATACTCGTCTTGCCCAAAACGCAAACCATGGCGAACGCAGCCGGAGCGGGACCCCGGGGACCCCTGGTATTCTCACTCATGAAAGCTACGGCAACTCCGTCTTGGACAATATAGATATGCTTCCTCACGCCAAAACTTCTCCTTTAAGCATCGAGATCTTCGTCACTAAGGATGTACCCACTCCACATAGCCCGTGCGAATTGGAGACCAAGCTCAAGGAATACTCCAGTGGAGACGCCGTGCATGGGTATGTGATTATCACAAATAATCTGGAAGATTGCGTCAACTTTGGGCTCTTTACTGTGAGCCTCGAATGTACAGTGAAGGTTGTCTATGCCACTATGAAAGGCAATCTGATCAAGCCTCGTACTATTCTCCAAAAAAAACTCTTGAAGATGTACGACTTAAATGCCAGCTATAATGAAGGGCTCATACCAAGCTCCGCGGGCATAGAATACGCTTATTTATCGAGAGACGAGTTTGATGGATGCATCATAGGTTTGCCCCACGATCGACTTTTGAAGCCCAAAGAGAGATACAAAAAATTTGTCATGTTCAAATTCCCCGAAATGCTTCTTGACAACGCATGCCCACATGGGGTTTTAAGGCACACCATGCCACCACCATCATTTGGTTTGGACTCTACTGCCTTTTACAAAAGAGCTAGTACTATTGAGATAAACAAAGCATTGGGATATGGCTTCTTAAACTCTAGAGGCTCGCCAATAAAACTCAAGGACTACTCTTTCGACGATGTTAGCGTGTCTTATGCAATCGACGCAAAATTCATTGATAAATTGCATGCGGAAGATCAGCGCGTCCCTTTCTCCACGCATGATATTAATGATCCACAAGATTCACTGAAATACATCGTCTCTCAAGATGCGCAATTCTTCTTGCGGTATATCCCAGACGTCAATGGACAAGTGTCAGCTTATAGCAAAACGTATTCACTCTTTGGATACGACACGTTTGAATCAATCGGTATCAATGGTATTTTATATTCCAGTCTCGCGAAAAGGCAAACATGGCGGTTCATAGAGCGTATGAACTTGACAATTGAACAAGAAATTCAATCTGCACTAGACAAGAAAGAATTCAACGACCAAGAGCTCAAACAAAAGCATCTATTCGCAAGCAAGGTGAACGTGAATTTCAAGAGAAGATGCCAACCGAGCAAAACTGAACCCCATTCACAATTGTTTGTAAATGACATAATTCAAAGGCTGAATTCGAAGAATGTCGTCTTTTCCAATGAGAGTGTCGAGATTTATGGGAAAAAAAAGAAAAGGCTATTACTGTCTGTTGTCAAGATAGGCGAGTTGATGATGGGCATTCATGTACCAGATAAACTTTTACCTTATGGGTCTCCGCGACTCATGCAAAAGTACAACGACGGGAAGAGGGCATCTTTATCTCTCGCCCCGTCAATCTCAAAGGATGATGCTCTTCAGCTTCAACCCGTGAGTAGTAACATGCTGGTGTTGTATAACCGTACACAGGGAAGTGTCATCACCGAATTGGAGATCGAGCTATATTTTAAAACTACTTCGGAAGATATAAAGCCTCCAGTCATATCGCTGGTTGACTTCGAAGTTGTGGCGTGGTCCTATCGAACAGACTATCCAATTCCTCTTCCTTTTGAGCATGACTTCTTCTATACGAAGCCACATGGCTCGAATTCGGTGATACAGCATGATGATGTGGAAATCACTAAGCAAAACCTTCTGAATTTAAAGGAGACGGTCAACCACTACATCAGCTTTTTGAGGGAGAGCAAAACCTTTATTTCTCAGAACACATATTCTTATCTTAAAGGTTTGAGTAAGATGGGAATAAAAAAAGACACGATCAAAGAGTATTTCCAAAATTTGAATTCATCTCCGCACTTCGATAACGAGGATTGGACGGGTGAAAAGGTCGACTTCAGTACTGTTATCTGGTCGAAATCCCTCAAGCTACCCCTTAAAATCTTGAATAAAAACAACATAACTCTACCCCCTAGCTTCCAAAGCTGCCTTGTTGGAAGGCTTTATTCGATTCAGGTTTCGATAAAACTCAAAGGTGGAGAGGACTCACAAAACAATATAAAGCTTCTGGTGCCAGCCCTTGTTGGCTAAATTTTGCAAGCTATTTAGCAGTGGATACCAAAAATTGACAGGGCTATATACGACATATACGAAATTGTTGATAGTCCAATAGCAATTCCTTCACAGCACCTGAATTGCGTGGGACAATTTACGGCTGTCTCTTGTCGAGGACTTCAATTCTAGTTAGCACACGCGTTTTTAAGATTCGCGTTGTCTACTTACGTTTAGACTAAAGTAGCGAGCTTGATTTGAAGTTTATTCGACCGAGATGAATGATTTTCGATTCTATCGTCATATTTGCTAGATTTATCGCAAAAGTCTTCAGACCTTTGGCAGCCTTCCTCGCTAACTCTATGTATAAAGGTGGCCAATTTGATTTTAGTCTTTTAATTCTTGTCCCATTTAGATCACTGAAAGTCACAGCCAAATGTATTTTTTTTTTCAATCCAATTTTTGCTTTGCCAGGGTTTTATTCGTTCAGGTAAATAAAAGTACATTACAGAAGGCACTTTTACTTGAATGCTCTTGATTAGTGGAAGTCGACTACAAATGTAGGTGCGCACCATCGCGCAGAAAGTCTCTAAGAATACATCACCGAGGGCGGGCTTGGGCTATTGAAAAAAAAATTATTAAGAGAGGGGCTTTTACTATTATTTGAGGCTCGCTTTCGTCTCTATGGTATAATATTTAATAGCGTCGTTATACAACCAAGCACTTTGATGCACTTACCGCGTAGTGAAATTAGTCATCTAGACTTCAGCGTATGATGTCACTCGCTCATCAATTATGATTGGTTGTAAAAAATTATCGCGCCTTCCCGAAACGGCAAGCGCTTGTCGATGCCGCGGTGAGTTATCTTTGAGTCAGAATTTTCCACCAAATATATATCACGCCTACACCCCTTTTTTCCACAAATTCTGGTCATTCACACAAGTCTCAATATGCTTGGCCAGTTTGGTAGAAGACTTGCTATTAACTCAGCAATCAAGCGTTCGCTTGCCACAAACAACTCTAGCACTTTCAACAGCACGTCACTGTTGGATCGGGCTACGCTTACGCTCAAGAATGGACCGGTGTTTAGTGGATATTCCTTTGGTGCCAACAAGAACATCAGCGGTGAAGCTGTGTTCACGACTTCCTTGGTTGGTTACCCGGAGTCGATGACTGACCCATCTTACAAAGGACAGATTTTGTGTTTCACGCAGCCGTTAATTGGTAATTATGGAGTACCCTCTTCATCTGCAAAGGATGAATTCAACCTTTTGAAATATCTTGAGTCTCCTCTGGTTCAGTGTATTGGAATTGTGGTTGCTGATGCTGCAATGGAATATTCGCACTGGACTGCGGTTGAATCACTCCAGCAATGGTGTCAGCGGTCTGGAGTTGCTGCCATCACTGGAGTGGACACCAGGCAATTGGTAACATACTTGAGAGACAAAGGGTCCTCTTTGGCCAAAATAACCATTGGAGAAGAATATGACGCTGACGAGGATGCTGCCTTTGAAGATCCAGGAGCCGTGAACTTGGTGAGCAAGGTTACCACAAAAGCACCATTCCATGTTGCATGTCCTGATAAGTACGACAAAGGCTATCATGTTGCCGTTCTCGATTGTGGTGCAAAAGAGAACATCTTGAGATGCCTCGTTCAGAGGGGAGCATCCTTGACGGTTTTTCCATACGACTATCCTATTCAGAACATCGCGAACAAATTCGATGGAATTTTCATCTCGAATGGACCGGGTGACCCAACGCACTGCGCCGCTACTGTTCTGAATCTCGGAAATGTGATGGAAACGCATGACAACTTGCCAATCTTCGGAATTTGCTTGGGCCACCAGTTGTTGGCTTTGGCATCTGGCGCCAAGACCGTCAAGTTGAAGTACGGAAACAGAGCCCACAACATACCTGCTTTGGACTTGCTCTCTGGAAAATGTCACATTACTTCTCAAAATCATGGCTACGCCGTGGATGAATCTACGTTACCAGCAGATTGGGTACCTTACTTTACCAACTTGAATGATTTATCCAATGAGGGTATGCAACATAAGTCCAAGCCAATCTTTTCCACTCAGTTTCACCCTGAGGCCAAAGGTGGGCCTTTGGACACAAGCTTTTTGTTTGACAAATTTTTCACAAACATCCAGGAATACAAGGCTAACAACGGTTTGGATTTAGGAAATATCAAGCAATCTTTGCTCGTTGATATTTTGCCTAAAGAGAGAGTGGTCTGATTAGATAATCTATAGTTTTGGTGGAGGGAGGCAAGGACTGGCCTCTGTGTCGGCTGCGTTCGTCAAATTTGTGCAATTGTTTATGCGCGCATCGACAAAAAGTAATCAGATACAGTCTTTAATTGTTTCAGTGACGAGAATTCATAATCGAAATCAAATTTGAGATCAAGAGCACCTTATGTATCAAACATGTAGGGACTGTTTTGTTCTATGCGCCACGCGTTGTCGTGCTGACGAATTAATGTAAACTCTCCGATGCGCGCAATAATCAGGATGCAACAATCAGGATGCAACAATCAGGATGCAACAATCAGGATGCAACAATCGGGTATCAGAAGCAACCATGATGCAAACTGCACGTTCAGTCGGAGGCTTATATGAAGCGATTTTGAATTGTGTCTAGATCGCCTTGATTGCCCTTCTCAAGATTTACGACTATACGATCGTACCCGCATGCGACGCGCTCGTTGCCGTTGCAAGGTGGCGTGACTTCGAGTGAGCTGATCTAAGCAGGTTATGCATACAGTCTGCAAGTATCGTAAGTAAACGAATCTGGAGTGTCGAGGATTATAAATAAATAATCCGACCCTCGAGCAACATGGTTTTCAAGCTCTCATATAAGAAACTGAACTGATGCTTGCTAATTTTACTCAGGAGAAATCTTTGACGTTTTTGGAAAGGTTATGGTCTGCATGGTATCAATACTTCGAGAATGATGTATTGGCTACTGGGCTATTGTTCTTTTTGGTCCACGAGATAACTTATTTTGGCAGATGTCTCCCTTTTTTTGTGATTGATCAAATTCCATACTTCAATCGTTGGAAGATTCAACCTGACAAAGTCCCCACGAAAAAGGAACAGTGGGAATGCTTCAAGTCGGTTTTGAAGTCACACTTTCTTGTGGAAGCACTTCCCATTTGGTTGTTCCATCCACTTTGCTTCAGACTAAAGATATCAATTGCAGTACCCTTTCCGGCATTGTCAATTATGATTGGTCAAATCGCAGTATTTTTCTTGATGGAGGACTTGTGGCATTACTGTTTTCATAGACTTTTTCACATTGGCTGGTTTTATAAGAATATCCATAAGCAGCATCATAAATATGCCGCTCCTTTCGGATTCACCGCAGAATACGCCCACCCTGCTGAGGTCATGGCGCTTGGCGTGGGGACGATAGGATTTCCGATTGCCTACGCATATGTGGCTGCAACATTTCCAAATTTGAGTCTCCCCGCGCTACACTTATTCACCATCACATGCTGGATAGTTTTGAGGCTTTTCCAGGCAGTTGATTCACATTCGGGATACGACTTCCCATGGTCTTTGCATCATTTCGTACCTTTTTGGGCAGGAGCAGCACATCATGACTTACATCACCATTACTTCATTGGAAATTATGCGAGCTCATTTACGTGGCTTGATTCTTTATTCAAAACAGAATCTGGACCTCATGCCAAGAAAGAAAGGCAACAGAAGAAGAATTCTCTTTCTGAAAGCTCTATCGCAAAGGTCAAATAATATCACTTAGATTAATAGGTAATACCAGAATCATTAAGCCGGAATTCGTGTAGAATAGTGACCTTCGAGATCATGCGCTAGTGTTTCACGTGATAAATATTAGGGCTCTAGCCCTAGTTATTCTGCAGGCGAGGTCCGCCAGCTGGGAGCTACTCTTTGCGACATTCCTGACACGTCCGACATTTGCACGACATATATTGAGAGTGGATACTTGGTCCTGTATGTCAGTAAGTGTGAAAATTTTCGCAGTGAGTGTGCGACATCTGACGTCTTGGGTTGATATTACATTGGCTCCTCTTCTTCTGTTTGAACACTTAGCCAACTCAAGAACAATGTATGTAAGAAGGTACCATCAGTGGAGATGCATAGCCCTGTTGTCAGCTTCTGAGGTCTTAATTTGAATTCATATTTGACATGGAGACAAAAGGATAGAAGGAGACGTGATTGAAGGGATATGAATATTACCAACATAGCGAGGTTTAAGACCGCTACAAGTGTCTTCACAGGCCAATCGTTCGAACATTAAATTAAATACTAACATTGCTAGATGTCTAGATTGAACGAGTACCAAGTTATCGGCCGTCGTCTCCCTACCGAGAACGTGCCAGAGCCAAAGTTGTTCAGAATGAGAATCTTTGCTCCAAACACCGTTGTTGCTAAGTCTCGTTACTGGTACTTCTTGCAGAAGTTGTACAAGGCCAAGAAGGCTTCTGGTGAGATTGTCTCCCTCAACATCATTTCTGAGAAGACTCCAACTAAGGTCAAGACCTTCGGTGTTTGGATCAGATACGAGTCCAGATCTGGTATTCACAACATGTACAAGGAGTACAGAGACGTCACCAGAGTTGGAGCTGTTGAGACCATGTACCAAGACTTGGCCGCCAGACACAGAGCCAGATTTAGAAACATCCACATCTTGAAGGTTGTTGAGTTGGAGAAGACCGACGACGTCAAGAGACAATACGTCAAGCAATTCTTGGCTAAGGACTTGAAATTCCCATTGCCACACAGAGTTCAAAAGTCCAAGAACTTGTACCAGTACTCTGCTCCATCTACTTTCTACTGATCTTGCTGCTTGGGGCCGTTGGTGCAATCCGTGGCATTTTTAGTTTCATACGCTAATAAATATTTCACTTGTAACTTCCGGTGACATGCATGGCAGCGCACATAAATCGTCCATATGGTTCTCGCCTGCGTCAAAATCCGGATTCTGATAGCGCTTTAAATTCGTTATCAGTGTAAGACTCCTTCAAAATTAATGTAAGCAATGAGATCATTTTGATTCCCCTCGAGTTGTGTACAAACGAATAATTTTGGCGATTTTACTGTATTCATTATTAGTCTCGAACAAAGAAACTGGCGACAACGCGCTCGGTGGGGCGTTTGCAGCACCCTTCTCCTGATGGTCTTGATGACAAAGTATGATATTTTAAGAGCGTTAAATAACCACTGCCAATTTTTCAAAGTTTCGCGAGTTTGTTTGAACTTTTTGAACGACATTTGTGATATGTATGTTCAGATGTTTCTTGAGAAACTCACGAAGTTCACAATTCGCCATGCTTTCACGCTTCCATTGAACACTCTGCCAAGCCAGAGGACCAAGTGATGGACTTTTGTCTGAGACTCAAGCCTCTGACCAAAGCTATGTACCGATATAGAAAGAGTTACAAGTCCTTTGGTCGATTATTGCACTTTCTATATTTTCAGGAAGTAGAAAAATATACATATTTGACAAAAAATTCTGCACACAGACCCCGTGGCATCCTACATCTGAGGTCAATCCACCACAGCCGAGGACCTAGCGTGAAGTAGATAACCTACCGAACTATGCCTATGAAATCCGAAGATTGGGATTCTGTGTCCCAAGCGCTTCTCCAAAATCCCAGTGATCTAAATTTGTGGCAATCTTTAATTCATTGCGCAGAAGCTCAAGACGGGTTGATAAATAGAACCCTGAATCATGTGGAAGTCACAAAACTAAGGGAAACTTATGAAGCTTTCCTAGCGAAGTTTCCATTGCTTATGAAATATTGGACTGCTTATGCTCTTTGGGAGAGGAACTTAAGCTGTAACGAGAGAGCTGAACTAATCTTCCAAAGGGCTTTGAAAGTGGGCCTTCACGACATCAACTTGTGGATCACCTATCTAAAATTCAAAATAGAAACTCTCACAGATAATGTTGACGACCTATTGTGCCTTTTTGAGCTTGCTCGGACAAAGATTGGTTTCCATTATCATGGCTTTGAGTTTTATCAAATATATCTTCAATTTTTGAACACTTATACTGATAGCAAGAATAAATATAGAGAGAAAGCGATCCTTTTGATGCGCATGATATTGGAGATCCCATTATACAACTTTGCTGCCGCCTTTGAAATCATCTCGCAGGATATTTCGCCTACTACCCCGAAAATTTCTGAACTTGTCTTCCTTATGGGTCTGTCGGACGCCACTACATCAAAATCACAGGCAAAAACGGACCAAGCATCAATACGGGAAAAAATGAGGCGTTTCCTCAGCGACTCGTATGTCGCGGTCCAGTCGAAAAGTTTTAATTTGTTCTACTTCGAGAGACTCATTATGAATACTTCGCACGATATTAAAGATTCGTCAGTGTCAACTAATGATTTGGAAGCCTGGGGCATTTACCTCACCTACCTCGAAAGCACATATTCTTTCGAATACGTCATTCAGGCATACGAGAGATGTATGCTCAATGTCGGTAATCACCAATCAATCGCTATGAGATTTGCAGATTATTGCATTTCTAAGGGAAGAGTCAGTATGGCAACAAATGTATTGCGAAGGTCAATTTCTTCAGATGATCCAGCGGCAAGTGAGGAAATTATGATTCGCCTAATCGATCTTGATGTTGGAACAGGAAACATCATGGCGGCTAGAGACTTCATCAGAAAATATATTCTGCTCAACAATAAGGTTCTGTACCAGGTTTTCGAAAAACTTATGCAAGTTGAAGCGCTTCTTCATTCAGGTGACGATGACTATATATGCTCTTTGGCACATGAAATTTTGGCATTGACAAAAAATGTTTCATTGTTCGTGACCCTTTCGAGCTTTCCAATTTCGAAGTCTGAGCTAAGAAATTTCTTTCTTCTGTATGTTAAGAGCCCCCTACTGGAAAGCCATGAAAAAGTCGCTGTCTCTATGAATTTGGCCAGCAATGAACTTTTTTGGGAGTCCCTCCAGAGGTTTACAAGCAAGTCTGACCTAGGAGGCGTTAGGGTCCCTCCCGAATTCACAATTCTGCGAGATCGCCAAATTACCACTTGAACTCCATGATGATACAGGCAAATGTGGTGAGGATCCATGAAGAGATGAGGCATATGCCGAGGCTTTTGTCCAATGTCCACTCGTTGCACCACACGTAGGCTAATGCTGGAAGTATAGTGAAGTTGAGGGCAACCAAACTTGAGTATAACTCCGGAGTCAACGACACAGATAAGGACGACTTTAGGTCAAAACGGCCTGATGCGAAAGCCTCCTCTGTCAATTCCCACAAGCCGTTGAAGCCGATTCCGATCAGAATCAATAGGCAACAAGAGCTGACACAAGAAGCAATTCCAGCTGGCGGTGAAATGTTGAGCGCCAACAGGAGATTCATTAGTACGTCGTTCAAGGAACTGACCAAAGAATATACTACTAGCCCCATAATGAACTCTGAGATCTGCCACATAGCCCCAAAATTTTTCAACAAGCAAATGAGAGCCCTGGCTATAATGGTCATCAAAGACAATGACGTCGTGATACTCACAATGTTGAGCAAAGTCTCACGATGTTCTGTTACCAAAATAAAGCTCAACACTTTCGTTATGCAGAAGGTTGCACATATCACGACTTGCAAAGCATTTGTAGATAACTCTAACGTGGACTTGTTTATGATCGCCGCTGATATGATTGTGATCCATGCTTGAAACCACACACTCGATCTCAACTGCAGTTTCAAGGAGTTCACGGGCGTTCCCGAAAGAGATGAAGCTGCGTTCGAGACTGGTAACACGAGAAAGATCACATAGTCGAGTACACTTAATATTGTACCCGGCACCTTCGCTGATCTTGCTTGCCCCAAGGAGTTTGGTTCTGAATCAAAGAGCTCCTCACTTTGACTGCTAGTTCGTAGTAGTTGCGAGGACTCTGTTATAAGATCTTTGGAAATTTGCGCTTCTAAAACGCTCATGGATGAATCACTTGTTTCACCAACGCTGGAAAAAATTACGTGTATGGGATATAGAAAGCCCAAAAGCAAACATTCAATGATTGTAATACGGCCGTCCCAGAGTACATAACTTAAAGAAATGATCATGACAGCAACAAAGCAATATCCCAATAGAAAAGCCGGGGGACTTGAAACGGTAAATGGTCTCAAGATTGAGATGCATCCGACTATTATTGTAAATGATATAAGATTGGCGCCAATGATTTGGCCGATAACTAAATTCATTGATCTCCCTTTGATCATCGTATGACAGCTCAAAATATCCGGCGCTCCGTTCATCAAAGGCACAACGATGTAGCCTAGCATTTCGCGCCTGACGTTATATGAGTCTGTCAAAGCCATAACAGATGTGAAGAGATACATCGACAGTGTGATACCAATCATGACAATCATAACTCCTACACATGATAGTATTGCTAATGAAGTTGCCATCAATAAGGCCCGGGACAGATCGGACCGAGAACATAAAACCCTTTGTGCGAGAAAGTAGTAACTAGTGCTGCATTCGGCAGTTACATACTCACAAAGCGATAAGTTCAGTCGCCTTTCAAACTCACATATCATTGCATCCATTATGAGGTTGCTTTTATTCAATTTTGGAGTTCCCTTGCTATGAATTCGCCCCTATCTTATCTCACTCTCTCAGACCTGCAGAGTACACAGGCATCGATGCTCAGCAAGATGTGGCCAACTTACTTAAGTCTATCTTGCTTCATCGAACATTGAGAATTGAAAAACACTGTAAGAAGACCGTTGTAATGCGGCTTGGGCAATTTCAATGTCCATTTGAATGTCTGCGATGAGAGCGTCTGCGAATGTTAGTAAAAAGCCAGATCTACCAGTATCATACGCTCACATACCTTTGGTCGTGTAGTCTAGTTCGGGCCGCACGTAACCCAAGATTGCCAACTTGATATTTGCGCCATAAAAGTCTTCTTTGAAAGTGCGTAGAATATGAACCTCTACCGCCTTTTCTTTATTTTTGTAGAAGGGGTTCCAGCCTATAGACATGACCATGGGGTGCACCTCGAGGTCTTCACTAGTAAGGTGACTACCGTTGTTGAATTTGTGACCATCGGCAGCTTCCAAATCTTTATTTTGGGAGAGTCTGCACCATCCAAAGTAAATACCGGTCTCGAGCGAGTCCAATCGGCCCACCGGTACATTAGCCGTCGGTATTCCCAATTCAGATGAGCCACGGCCAAAGCCGCCGATTACTCGGGCATTATGAGTAATCGGATAAGGAGGAGTGACATCTTGGGGAATCTTGGTATCTGGTCTCATCTTGTTCATACTTTATCTTGACTCACTGAAGCTCTGGATTACTTAAACCTCAATGCTTGATAAATAAGAAGTCTCCTGTGTGCAGGTCCAGTACATTTTCGTGATTGGGCAAGATTTGCGCCCTGTGCGTCTTGGGCGACTTCCTTTCGGGAGATGGCACGTCCAATTGCATCAAGGTTTTCATTGCACAAGATTGGAAATTAGGTTATTACAAACTTAAGAAACTGAAGACCCGTGTATTACAATTGCTAACATTTAAGGTAGAACAGGCCGGAACTATATAATCTTCGTGCTCGTCTTTTTATCATCCAAAAGACCTAACAATGTTTACTTGAATCTGCTCTCCAACTCTGCCAACAAGGTCTCGGCATCCTTGGCGAACGATCTGATACCTTGAGCCAATTTCTCGGTTGCCATGGCATCGTCGTTCAACAAGAATCTGAATTCGCTTTCGTTGTCAATGTAAGACACCTTGGACTCTGGTGCAGACTTCGCAGAAGCCGCGTCCAAGATCTTTGGAACGTCTTCGGAAGAGTTAATCAATTCTTCCAACAATTTAGGGGCAACGGTAAGGTAGTCACAACCGGCCAATGCCTTGATCTCTCCAACATTTCTGAAAGAAGCACCCATGACAATAGTGTCATAGCCAAACTTCTTGTAATAGTTGTAGATCTGTCTAACGGAAACCACACCTGGGTCGCTTTCAGCGTCGTACTCCTTGCCAGTAGAAGCTTTGTACCAGTCCAAAATTCTCCCGACGAATGGAGAAATCAAAGTGACCTTGGCTTCGGCACAAGCCACAGCCTGGACGAAACTGAACAACAAAGTCAAGTTACAGTGAATATCGTACTTAGCCTCCAACTCCTTTGCAGCTTGGATTCCCTCCCAGGTAGAAGCGATTTTGATCAAGATTCTGTCCTTGGAAATTCCAACAGACTTGTACAACTCGATTATTTCGAGAGCTTTCTTGATCGTGGCGTCCTTGTCGAAGGACAATCTTGCGTCAACTTCAGTAGAGACTCTACCTGGAACAATTTGCAAAATCTCCTTTCCGAACTCAACCAACAATCTGTCTAAGGCAATAGCTGCCTTCTCCTTTGAACTGCCACCCTTCTCCTCGGCATACTTGATGGCAACGTCAATAACCTTCGAGTATTCGGCCTTTTTAGAGGCAGCCAAAATCAAGGAAGGGTTGGTGGTGGCATCTTGTGGGGTATATTTAGCAATTGAGTCGAATTCGCCTGTGTCGGTAACAATCACAGTTCCGGTAGCTTTCAAAATTTCCAATGAGTTTGACATTTTTTGTATAATTCTCAACGGGGACTCCGCGAAAGGAGATCACACGTCCGTTATATATCACGATCCTGAAGGGAGTGCACGCGGGTTCCAGGCACTCGCTGCAGTCATCATTAGTAAGATGTTGGGGTTTGAGCATTTCCCACCGGCGCCGAGAGCGCCACTATTACGAAGTCGCGCAAGCACGGGGTGGTTTCTTCGCTTGCTGGTGGTTGGTGAGCAACAATCTTACCTTGCTGTTGTATCTTTGCCACTTAATGCGTGTCATGAAGCTGTTTATTTATCTTTCGATTTTCCAATTCCCTACTAGGATTTGGATTTCAAGCTGAAAGCCCTCGATCATCAACCCCGGAAAATCAAACGTATGCTCGTGAACCTGAAAGACAGTATGACGCGAGTCTGTGGGCCGCGCGAATTTTAAATCTCGGACGCTGTTGTTACAAGCTCGATTCAGCAAGATTGCGCGTTCACTTGTGACCTACTGCAGGGTGAATAGCAAGTAATAAATACAGATGGATAGGGCCAAATTGATCAATGATTGAACATCATGGATCCAAAAAGAAAATTACTAATCAAAGCGGGAACTATAGATAACCAGAGTAAGGTTGTTCCAGTCAACACTGGAGATTCTGTCGCAGTTCAGACCGATTTAGGATCTTTTGATGTGAGTGTTTTTATCCGAAACTTCGATGGCAGTGTTTCCCACCATGACAACAGCTTATACAATGCTTCTGACGAAACATACATCAATGGCTCGCGTGTGCAGGAATCTAAGAAAAGCACTTTGATTGATCTCCCCAATCTCAGAATACTCATCAAGTTCAAACCAAACTCTTCAATCAAAGGATCACAACTATTTTTTGGCAATGAGTGCTCTGTCCCGGTGAGAGACTATGTGCCTACAACAATCATGTCCTCGGGCCTTCGCTTATTCAAGTGGTTTTTGAACCCCACAATCGAATCAGACTTGTATGGGGAAAAGCCGTATATTTATGGTTTAGCTTTGAACAGCTTCTCAAAAGTCGGGTTGGCAAGCAGCACCCCTGTCACTGATTTTTTAAATCATGAAAATGAAAATTTGGAGTGGGGCGATCAAGCCTCCAATTCAAAGCCATCATCAGAGCGTCGCAAGCATTTTCTTGATCTAAAGAATTCGGAATCTTTCACCTTTGGAAAGGAAGAAAGTTATTACCTTTTGTTCGACACAAATTTCTTGAAGCTCGGAGACTCTATGTATAATGTTTGCATCCCTGCCATTGGAAATCAGACATTCGACGTAAATGTTCTTCGATTTGCGAGGGACAACCTAGATAACATAAATTGGACCATAAAAAAAAGCGCCGGCTCAACTACAGCGGAGGGATCTTACGGGCTTGTGTTGAACTTTCGTTTGGTCGAAGAGCAGAATTAACCATTAACCATATATGTATTGCATTCATGGATGGCATTTGTTACCAGCCTTGAGTAATCACGGATTACCAGCAAGCCACTGTCTTATGTTGCATGAAGTTCTTTAGACTTCAATCACTGATGCCTACTCTAGTCGTAATTGTGAAGGGTTTAGTTGTTTAGTCCCAAGCATTTCATTCGCACGATTCCTTACTGTACAAGCATCAACTTTAATTTATAACGGCTCAAATTCAAATACTAAGGCGAGCATTTGTTCTTCTTTTTTTTATTTAAACTTGTTTGCTATTATTTGAGTGTTGAATGATTTCTTGCAGTGTCGAATAGACAAGGGTGCTGTGTAATATATCATAAATTCAGTTGTGTGCACAACCTTGCAATACTCAGCTAATTGGAAGAAGAGAACGAAGATTGCCTCAGCCAAATTTACCTCGTTTCACTTTCGGTGTGAAAAGCAAGATACTCTAAGTTATGAAATAAATCACAAACTGGTCAACTGTCCTTGAGCTCTTTTGACCGAGTATAAAAACGCTTTTTTACATTTTTCCGTGTGAATAGTGGTAGGGTTTTATAATTTCTCTTCCCTTTAATTTTTTATTGAAACAACTTTTTTGCGCCATTTTAAAGACGTAGTGGATATGTAAGTTTGTTGCGCCAAACACCGGAGATTCTAAAATGCAGATGTACCCTTAAATTTTCGAAACCTTTTGTGATACACAACCTTGATCGAGATTCCAGACAGTGTCAAGATTCGATCAAGACCTATTCATGTGCTGATCATGTATGTGTTTGAGGTACATGACTCAAGACGTGCTTTGACAAATGTTGTCCGGGCGTTTCAATATGATGTATCTTTTGAAAGACAAAATAAAAGATGATGGAGTTGAACACTATATATGAAACTACCACTCTGTAGGCTTTCTAAGAGATCAAAGATTCATTCTATCGCTGTTCCACGCTTAACTCTTGATGTAATCCGACCTAAAGCCACATCCTTCCCAGCGCCCATGCACCTACGCGAAATATTGGCGCCATCAGACACGTCCTTTGAAAATTTACGCAACCTTAACTGGTTTGTCAAGATTGTTAAAAAGGTTTATACGGTCAGGCTCAGGGAGGCAGGAACCCAAGTTTTTGCCCCTCTCCCGGATGAACTGTGGTCTTGAGCCCTTCACATCCGATGGGGCGATGACATCACACGATACGAGCGATACGAGAGGTTGATGTCAATCTGAGTAGAGGCTTTCATGGGGGGTAACAGCCCTGGGGAAGCTTAGGGAGTAGCAGATGTATAGCACCTACTCGCTTAGATTGATGTTGCGATCTATTATAGGTTCTTTTCTTTTATAGTTTTTGAGCCCCGGGTTGATGTACTCCCTGAGTCCCTGTACATCTATCCGCGGCGTCCTATGATATGATGTTTCTTAAGAAAAAGAATAAACATCCGGCTTCTTGAGCATTTTGCACGTCCAAAAAAAGTTCTTCAAGCTACATCAATATTTGCTATGAGTGACACATGATTTACGTGTAAAGCCAGATTCTCAGTGCCCCGCTAGACCCGCGCATAGCGCCGCTCCTACGCCACTTCCGTCCTTTGCAATTCGGATGTGAAGTCTTTTTGTGGAATCCTTCAAAGGATTGATCAAGCTGAAAGCTTCAAGGATTTTTTCCTTGAATCCCGGGTAGTGCTCAATCAATGAACCATCACAGCCCACTTCGAAATCGTTAGGTTCATCAGCATACTGTTCCTTAACTCGCTTCACGACTGCGGCCAAGGGAATCGCCGAGAGATAAGCGGCTCTTCTTGCGACGGCTCTGGTGACGGACTGTATCAAGAGCCGCTCAGGGTACGTTGTAGGGAGTCTGAGCTCATTTTGCAAAACCAACTCGGACATTTTGAGATCGGTCGAGTCGTCAATTTCCAAATAAGACAAGACTTGGGAGGAAAGCAAAAAAGGTTGCGTGAGTCTGTGCGGTAAAGATTCGTTTCTGGAGCGGAACAAATCCACAAAAATTAAACCCCTATCGAACAAGTCGATCAACACAACCCTCAAAATTTCACCCAAAAACATACCACTAATTCTCTTCTCGAACAAATGATATCCTTTATTTGACGTCGCCTTGTCAACGAGCTCGTCGTATTTTGTAGAAGGTAACACTTCCAAAGAATTATCAAACGAGCCCCATTCCATGTTTATGACCATGCCGGCAGTGGCCTCGGGAAGCGTGGCTCCTGACAATTTTGGAATGTTGGAAATAGATTCAAAGTAAGCCCCATTGGTCCCAGTACCAAAAATTGCGCCGATGAGAGTCCTCGATTTGGACTTCGATTCGTCGTTTGCATACGCTCTTGAAAGAAGCGTGCCAACAGTATCATTGGCCAAAGCAGTAATTGAGACCGGCACATGCAAAAGATCCAAATGCTTTTGAAAACACTCAACAATATCGCGGCCAACACAATCCGGGAGATCAAAGCCTTTTGTCCAACGAATTAATTTTCCGCGGTCGATTGCAGTTTGATCGACGGGAAAGGAGAAAGTGAAACCCAATTTCAAAACAACTGAATCATCAAGCTCTTCATGATGCTGCTCCAAAAAGCTCATGACTTTTTGAGACAAGAAAGAAAAGAGTGATTCTGAGCTTGGTCCCTTCATCAATTCCGACGGAACTGGAAACTTCGATTGCTTCAATTGAAAAGTATGGTCGCCTTTCAAGTCTATAGAGCAAACACGAAAGTTGGTTCCCCCTAAGTCAGCTGCCATGAAAAGACCTTTCTCTTTTCCAGTTGGAATATTGGTAACAAATGTTGGTAACATGGGCATATATGCCTTAGTCGGCACTTCGTTTGTCAAACCAGCATCCATCGAGGTCGAGAAATGATTGGTAGCCTTACAAAGGAAAGCTTCATCGATGTGGAAGAGCTGCTCAATCTCGTCGATTGCCTTTTTCATGCCAGTGTCGAGCGACTCCATTGTGATTTATGCAAGAGAGGTACCTAGAAAGAAGCTCTGAGTCAAGCGTGGGGTAAACTGAGTGTCCAGAAAAACACGCAAGATCAAGTTCAAAAAACTATTTTGGGCTGTAGTTGAATTGGTGAAAACCTGCGGCAAAAGCTTAACAGAAAATAAAACGATACGAGACAGAGACCCTCCGAAAATAGCCCCAGAATGAGCCAATGGCCCATGCTCGCTCGAGCTTCCCCACAGACTGCAGAATCTTACGCAGCTCTCTAATTCGCCCCGCACGCAAAATCACCCAACATCCGTGAGGGCCTTCCGGTCTCGTGCGGCATGATGTCCTGGTGCCGTTTCTTCATGATAGACACAGCCAATTTTGAATATTTTCTTATGCGGCGCGAGAATTATCACACGTGGTTGGCGCGCCGCAAAATGCTGATAATGCGCTCAACTAAATAAATTAGGCCTGATTGATCTCGCTTGCGACAACGCTTCAGCCTGGCTTGACAACGAATCTCATCATGCCAGAATGGCTTGAGCGCCATCAGGCGAGAGCTGATCATTAATTTTTTTTTATTTCGATTATTTCATTCTACTCTCGTAAGTCACAGGTGAGGTGGAGATCTATTTTGTGTGTCCACGTCTTCAACCGATATAAGGAGGCTATTTGGCCGGTGTTGGTAATTCGGCAAATAAAAGCGAACATCGGTCTTGCCCCGCCAACTAGATTCGTAGGGTACTGGTGGTCAGTCAAGACTTTCAACGAACATAATCAACTTAAACAGGCACATTTTTATTCCAACTTATAACTATGGTACATGATACGAGCACGTTTTATTTCAACTTATAATCATGGTACATAATAGCCTTGTGTTCAAACCGACAAGGGAAACTCACCAACCCAGTTGGAGATTTCAGCCTTCACAGAGTCCAATTTCTCGTCTTCGCCGTTCAAGATTTTGTTCTTGAAGTCTTTCAACTTGTTCGCATCCTTGGGCAAATTTGCTTGCACTTCTTTAGCGTAGTTGACGGCAAAGTCAATATAGCCCACGATTTTCTCGAAATGTTCCTCACCGAGACCTCTGGAAGTCATTGCAGGTGCTCCGATTCTGACTCCTCCTGGAACTAATGCTGACTTGTCGCCAGGAATAGAGTTCTTGTTCAAAGCGATGTTGATACGCTCACAAATTGTCTCAACTCTGGCTCCATCGATCTGCTTATCTTTCAACGAGACCAATACCATGTGAGAGTCAGTACCATCAGATACTAAGCAATAACCTTTCTTGATGAATTCTGTCTCCAAGATCTTGGCGTTTTTCAACACCTGTTCCTGATATTGTCTGAATTCTGGCGTTGCGGCTTGTTTCAAAGCAGTGGCCAAAGCCGCGATTGTGTGATTGTGAGGTCCTCCTTGATGCCCTGGAAACACCGAAAAATTAATAGGGTTCTCTAAATCATATGAAATCTCCTGGCCAGTCTTTGGGTTGATAGATCTGACGCCTCTTCTGAAAAAGATCATGGCTCCTCTTGGCCCTCTCAAAGATTTGTGGGTCGTAGTAGTCACAATGTCAGCATACTCGAAAGGAGAGGGGATGACTCCACTGGCGACGAGACCAGAGATATGAGCCATGTCAACGACCAAGTAAGCGCCGACTTTGTCCGCGATTTCGCGCATTCTTTTGTAATCGATCAAGCGACAGTATGCTGAAGTTCCGGCAACAAGAACCTTAGGTCTGTACAAAATAGCAGTTTTTTCCAACATCTCGTAGTCAATCAAGCCAGTGTCCAAGTCTACTCTGTATGGCATTGTTTCGAAGTACGTTGACACTGCAGAAATTTTTCTGGAATCTGTCTGGTAGCCATGAGACAAATGCCCACCATGAGGCAAATCCAATCCCATCAATCTCTCATGGGGTTTCATTATGGCTTGGTAAACCTGCAAATTAGCTGGGGAGCCTGACAAAGTTTGCACGTTCACTCCCCACTTATCTGCTGTGACATTAAATGCTTTGAGAGCTCTGTTTTGACACAAAATCTCCAACTTATCTATTTGCTCATTTCCTCCGTAGTATCTGGCGCCAGGATAACCTTCAGAGTACTTGTTGCACATGGGAGTTCCTAAAGCGTCAAATACGGCTTTAGTGGTGAAATTCTCGCTAGCGATCAATACAATCGAATGCTTCTGTCTTTCGACCTCGGCTTTAATAATATTGTCGACCTCTGGGTCGGTTTCAGCCAACAGGCCTTCCACCAAATGTTTGTGTTTTTCTGATAAAGCGTATGACATTATATGTTTTCGGTGACAAAAGGCGATTATTTTAAGGGGGACAGGCCTTTTCTACTTATATATAGCGTAAGTGACTCTGTTTCGCGCTTCAGAGTCACAGTCATTTTCTTTACTTGAGCAAATACACTACAAATAGTGCGGCAGTCAAATTAATTCCTGTTCGTGTGTACTTACTATACGTATTTATATATGCTCAAATCGAAACCTTTAATTTTCTCGGTATAAATTCCGGCCTCAAGTCTCTTTATTCTCATCGCAAATGTTAATATAGAGTGACCCTCAATCTGTGAGAGATCGCCAATTTCGGGACAACCACACACAAGCAACTTATGCCACTGACAGTAAACGAATATAAGTTGTAGTTTGTGTAATGAGTGCTGAGAAGGAAAAGCGCTATTGGAACCATCATTAAAAATTTTTTTGTTGGGGTATACTGATCACCGTTGTCAATTTGCTCCCACATAGTCAAGTTGTCGTAAGCACCAGAGTTGAATTCGAAAGGCGTTCCTTTTACCTGATGAAACATGATGTAGGATCCGATATTGTATGTAACGTTGGTCATTGTCCATCTCCAATCGTTGTCGAGTGCCGTTATAAAATCAAAAAATAGTTTCAAGAATATGATGATTACGATATGTATGACCCAAGCACCCTTGTAATGCACCCAATCAGCGTTGAGGTTGGGGTTTAGTGACTGATCTATTTTTGTGTCCAATGTATCAGGTTCAAGATGTTGGATCAATGAGGATGATCTCCTCTTTCTTGTGTTAACTCCGTGGGTATGTGAAGGGGTGGGGGTAAGGAGCCCATCCTTATCACCTAAATTGCCTCGCTTTGGGCTGCTCATGCTGAATTATTCAGTATATGTTTATGATGTGATTAAAGGCGAAATTGAGAGTAAATAATAATGACGCAGCCTCTCTCTCTTCCTTTGAGTAAATCTCTTGCTTCGAAACAGATGTCACTTCCTGATTTGAAGGAAGGCGCTTGAATCTTGCCTCGTGTGTGATCTCTGAGGGTTACCCGGAGTTTTCACGTGACTATCATGCAGCCCTCGCTCTTCAATCCACTTAAAGATCTCAATTATTGTGTCAGCCTTTAAACAATGAACACAGAGCTGATTGAAATGAAAAACATATTTGGAAGCATGTCGACCAAATAGCTGAGTCACAGAAAAAACTGAATCGATTAAGAGAATTCTGATACCTGGTGATTACGTTTCCTGGTCCGACTCCTATGATGCGCATCGATCACGACATGCAGTAATGTTGTGCAAGAGAAAGTAAAGCCTTCACATAACCTCAATGAAGTATTCTTCTAAGCTCGTGGTAGTAGCACAAACCTGGGAACAGTGCATTTTTACCAATCTTAGTCACAGAAATGTTGAGATGGTTTGAGCGAACCCTTTATTCTTTGTTTTCAAAGTAACACATTGCGGTAGATCAAATAAATCTTAATCTATCGCCACCAAATCTACAACAAAATGCAACGAAAATGAATGGCGTGCGTGACAATTATAAAAGGCCCCTTTTAGCCACATCCAATGACCTCGCTTCAATGATACAGTTTTATATTAAGTCATGAGAGGTTATTAAGAGCTTGAGTTTGTCATTATACCTTTACGGGTTGCACAGAAGGCACAGGGCAATTCACGCCTCACAAATGACGCTGCTTTTTAAGCTACAGTGCGCACAATTTGTTCGGCTGAATCAGGATGTTTTGGTTTTTTTCTCACTAATCGACAGGCGTCAGCTCCATACGAAAAAAATGTGTGGCAGATCCTTCTCAGATATATTCTCCGGAAAGGAAGTTGCTATTGATAAGAAGCCAATCAGGTGGCACTAAGAATTGTGGTGGCACTCACTATAGGAATTGTTTCTCAGTACAAGGAGATTATAAGATCGCCAATACAAAAACCTAAAGTATTTACCTTTCCAGCAATGTCCGAGTGTAAACAGGTGACAGTCAAACATGTTTTCCGATTCATCCCGAACTTGATTGGGTATACCAGAATATTGAGTGCTATTCTATCTTTCATTACTATGAAAAATCATCCGGTTTGGACCCTGATTCTCTATGGTATTTCAGGGTTTCTTGATGCTTTCGATGGTTATGCAGCGAGAAAATTTGACCAAGGAACAAGATTTGGCGCTGTACTAGATATGGTCACAGATAGATGCGCTACATCATCTTTGATATGCTACTTATGTGTCATTTACCCACAATACTGCATTTTTTGGCAACTACTTGTGTCATTGGACTTATCATCCCATTATATGCATATGTATGCAATGTTATCATCGGGATCTGCGTCACATAAAAACGTCGGCGAGAAGTCAAAGCTTTTAAATTTGTACTATACAAACCGGAAAGTTTTATTTTTTGTTTGTTTGGTCAACGAATTATTTTACATGGCTACTTATTTGCATTATTACGGCTTTTTCTGGATGGGCACATGTTTGGTATGGGCAAGCACTCCAATATGGATATTCAAACAAATTGCTAATGTTGTTCAATTGAAAAATGCTTCTTTGATCTTAGCTGAAAAAGATGCATTAGAACGGTCCTCAAAAACCGAATAGATCTGGCGAGAACGTTCAACATTAAAAACATCGATTGATGATAAACATGTACATATATTCAAGCTCTCTCCACATAATTGTACTTTAACTCCTCAGTTCTTCGCTTACTCAAAATCTGAAGACCTTTTCGAGAGTGCTCGTTGAATTCAGCTAGCAAGCCCACGTGTTCTTTCTCTTCGGAAGAGAAGCTGTGAGATGAAATTTCCTTCTCCAACTCAAAGCACTTCGAGAGACCATTCAAATCCCCGCTTTGTTTGTGACTTGTCATACTCGCACTTAAAGACCCGAGACATTGCTTGAAGAGTTTTTTTTTCTGAATTTGTTCGGGAACTTTTCTATCTCTGAGAAGCTCAAAGCATAAGCGCGCAAGATGATAAGTTATCAAAGAAGTCGTGCAGGGTTCGTTGACACAAACGATCGAAGGAATCACTGAAACCGCCAAAATGTAGGCATCCAACGTATTTCCTGCTTTGCTGAGTATCTGTACCAAGAGAGAGCAACCTTTGGAAGTCAAGTCCAGAAACCCCAGCTGCTGTGCTGCTTCGATTTGCTGCAAAGTGAGAGAAAACGCCTTGAATGGGACACCTGCTTCTATCAAGATTTGACACTTCACTAGGTTGAGTCGAAGAAGCATAAGTCGACGAGAACAGGAAGACGCCAGATTCATGCTAGCGCCTTTTAGTTCGCGGTCTAGCAATGCCAAACCTTTATCAAAATTACCGTGTGCTGATGCCACAAGCGCAGACAACTTGAGTAAGTCCACTCGGGTATCTTGTTCTAGCTCGTCATGCGCTGTGCAGGTGGTCAAGATCTCGCTTGCCAGCTGAAGACGGCCCCTGGCCAAAGAAATCTCGATAGACCGAAATACGTGCTTGTTGCGTAAAGTTTTGCTCATCAGCGGATCAGCGGCATCTAGGTGATCGAGGCAGTCTTGGTCCACCCAATTTTTCTCAAAATAGCTATTGCGCAATTTTCGGAATTTGAATCTTTGAAAGTCGGAAACAGTGCCATGCTTTTGAGAGTAAAGCAAGCCTAGGTCGATGTATAAATTTGCTAAATGAGGTAAACCAACAAGATCCCACAAATCGGAAGTCACATGACACCCGCCGATAAATGATGCCTCGAGGTCGTTGACTGCCAAAAAATTGGACTTGAAAAGACTTTCGTAGTACCTAGAGAAGCATACACCACTCGCGATATTAATTTCGGACTCAAACCTGTGGCTTATTGCCGCCAACAGGAGTGACACGCTGTAGGATTTTTTCAAGAGGGTATCAAGAAGCTGCAGCTGACTTTTCATCTGACTCGGTGTTATCCTATTCCTCACATTAGGGTTTTTCCTCACGAAGTCAAACAACCAAGAAAGAATATATGTGAGTGTTGAGTTGTCCTTATTCTCTCGAGCGACAGAGATCGCTTCCTCCATGGAGTCGAGAGCTTTTCCATTTTCTCCAAAGTGCTGATGCAAGGTAGCTTTGGAAATCAAAGCAAAGTGATAAAAATATCGCGATCCTTTGGAAACCATGTAATCAAAATAGCGATGCAAGGAGTCAAATGCGCCTGTGTAATCTCCATCCAAAAGCAATTCAAGATATCTTAAATAGTGTAAAGAGGAGAAATCAATGCACTCATCATTTTCATGGATGTACAGTGCATTGGCGGAGACCATGCGACGAAACAGTCCCCGAAGGGCAGCTGGTGTTGGGGTCCCGTTTCTTTGCAAAAGTTGGATTTGAGCATCGACTAAGGACGTAACGTCGAGAGATGTGATGTCTTGTGCGTGAACTTTATTGTTACTGGATATGGGATAGGCATAAGACTCTAAGCTTTCACTAAGCCTTTCAAAAAAATGAAGATTCTCAGGCCTCTCGCGTGAAGCGGTGTTTGAATGGAAATTGTTTGCTTGAGCACCGTTCGTATCACTGTTCGGAACGTGAAGACCAGGCACAGCTAAATCAGTCAAAGGTGTTGCGGCCTCGTTATTCAACCTGTGAAGAAGGTCCCATGTCGATGAGCGGTAAAGACAGAATCTAGAAAAAAGAAGCGAACTCTCATCAAAGTGTAGGAGCCTTGCTGATACAACGAGCTTTTGAGCAAATCTGCCAATGATGGACCTCTGAGAAATCTTCGGTGGACCGTCATTGGTAATGATCAGACGCTTAGTGACAAATTCGTAATTTTCGTTTATAGTGAGGAGCAAACGATCAGCAGAATCGATGCTCCATACGTTTGCGAGTAACTTCTGCTGTATCAGATCTCCGCAGTCAACTTTCTGGCCCTCGGACATTGATATTGGTTTCTTATGCTTCTGGAATATTTCACCAAGACAATCACACAAGGAATGTAATGTGGGGTTGGGCGCGTGTCCCTCATGTTCAATCATCGGGTTTCCTTCCAAACATTTCGACAAGAATATTAACAATGCTTTGTGCTCTGGGAGTTCACCCGAAAGATAGAGCTTGAGAAGAATTATCAATGTTATGGTCTGAGGCGACAATTCTCCAGTCATCACTCTTGGTTTTGAGACGCGATTCAATCAATGGCGATTGTAGACATATGTGCAACAGCGATCACGTGAAATACACAGAGCGCGATATGAAAGTGCTTCAATTCGGAACTCACTGTCCGAAAATAATTCTTCTTTCTCTACTATTTGAGGAAAAGGGATGAGTGTATAGCTCAGTTCTTTTCCGGTTTGCTGGGTTATCGGGCTTCGCCTTGCCAGTCATCTATGTCCAGTTTATTGCGTGCCTCTACATATAGTTCGAATACATGACTAACGAAAAAAAAAAAAAAAAAGGTGAGACGAACTTCCGGTCCCCTTGGGAGGTCGTGTTTCTAATGGCGCAGACGGTCAAATATATATAAAACATGTGTTTCAATTAGTTTGCAAGTATTCGAACAAAGTTGACTTGAAATCAAATGACAAGGTTACTTGACGGCAGCGACATATTGAATACTCAAAAGAGTAGTACGTATAAGGTATTCAAACCAGCATCTCTCATGGTCTCAAATCTCAGTCATCGAGAAGAAAATAATGCTGAAGTAAAATGCAGTCACCACCCCTTTCAGAGTCTAAGGCATAGATGTAATAATATCCCTCTGACGTAACAACGTTTATGAATATCGTGCTTGGATCCAGAATCAAGGGTGCCAAGCTCAACATGGAATTTGATCCATGGCTATCATCTTGACAACCATTGTTTATTGCAGCAGAAATCAAATCACTATGTTCATTGTCTTTGCTGTTTATTATGGCAATTGACTTGACGTCTTTTCCCACCGTCTGTAGCTTCAAGGATGCAAAGTGTCGCGTCGGTTCCAAAATAGACGAAAAGCGCGATGGCAAGTAATCTCCCATTTTTTGAGCGGCTTTTCTCCCGAGATGCTGAGAAGAGCGACGGATGAGCCGTGCGACCGACAATCTGTTCTGATCGACGACAGGTTCTGATCTATCCCTCTGTTCGTCTCCGCCACTAATATTGGAATAACCAGAAGCGAGACTGCCAAAAGAATTTGATGAACTTTGAGAAAGCTTTCTTTGCTTTTTTGATAAATCCATCATGCCATCGTCACTGAAATCATCACTTTCGATGTCACTGTCATCGCCCTCATCTTCGACTATATCTTGCAAATCATCCGCGAGATCGTCTGCATTATTTTCTTCGGTCAGTCTTTCATCGTCAGACTTCCTCTCCGACCGCGGAATGATCTCGTCTTCCTCGTCCCCCAACGTCGGAAGATTGTTCATTGATCTCGAATCTCCAGTTCTGGGCAGGTTTTGGAAACTTGCTTCTTCCTCTATCGTTTGGTGTATGAATTTCTTATTCGAAACTCTCGTGCTCGAATTTCGCATACGCATCTGTTTATTGGCCAAGAGTTCGAATTCGCCGAGTCTAAAGATGTGAACAGTTTCACTCGAACTGGTTGCAATTATATATTCATTATCGCCACTGAAGGCAATCGAGTATATTTTTGTTGGATAGGTACCTCTCCTGAATTGGAATAATTTGACTCCTGACCTCACGTCAAAGACTCGGAGAATTGTCCCCTTGTCAGAAGCCGTGGCGAGTAGGGTCCCGTCCTTGGAAAGACACATCGCCGACAATGCAGATTTGTGAGCTTCTATGACGGCCAAAGGCTGGAGCGTCGTTAGATTGAATATGATGGCGTCTCCAACCCGATTAGGGGTATTGCTCACAGACTGAATGTTATTCTGCGCTGAGTGCAAGCCACCATTGGTGTTGACCCCATTAACCAAGAGTGACTCATGCGTGACTGTTCTTGGGGGCGATGGATATGCCAATAGACTTGTCTCCGTGGCTCCTGAAGTATCAGATAGAGCACATAACAGATTTAGGTTCGGGGATGTCTCTATAGTGTGAAGAAGATTCATATTCCTGATGTCATACACGAAAATTTGCTCTTCAAGCAAAACAATCATTCTTTTATGACTGAGCTTCACCAGGAGAATTGTTGACGGAAAAATCAAGTCGCAAATGGTTGTCTGCCTTTTAGTGTTCAAAATTTTGAGCTTTCTCGGCAGCGATCCCAATTCCTCCCCTAAATTGACAATCGCGACAAGAGATGAACAATATAACATCTCTATAATTCCAATCAGCTCACCTCTTCTTCCATAGGAGCATTTTTTTATACTGGGCTTGCATGAATATATCTGATATCCACTGTCAAGGCCAAGCGCTACACATGAGGCATCTTGGTTGAACGTAATGTAGTTTACCAGGGACTTGGCACGGTGAAATTTGATAGAGTTCTCCAGCTGACCATCCATGTCGCAAGGCTGAGACATTTTGTGAGCTCTCGCAAGTGAACAAATGGTGTTGGAAAATGTGGCTAACTTTATTGGAAGTGTACAAGAATAAAGGCAAATGCGCACGCGCTAGCTGCCACTCCTATCAGTCGGTATGCACAACTGCATGTGCACGAAAGAGGAAGGAGATAGTCCGGTCTGGTGAAACGACTCTCGCACAGCTTGAAAGAAACAGCGCCAACATATTTAGGAGCCAGCAAAGTCTCAAGTACTGTCAGCTTCTTCTGGTGCTTCTATTACTTTGGTGCATTCACAACTCAAAGAGAAAGCCAGAAGGAAAAGTAGTAAATTGCTAAGCGATCAAATTGTATAGGACGTAAGGCTATCAAGTGCTTCCATCGAAAACAAACTCTTTCTTAGTGAGAGCTTGGTCTCGTTCTGATTTTCAATCCATAAGAGTCCATCCTTGAGGCTGGCCGAAGCCGAAAAGATGAAACTAAGCATTAAAAGTAGTGAAGCGGTATGAGGCGCTAGGCTTCACGAAAGTCGGCGATTCTTCATTCTCTGCTAGCCCAAGTGAGCGGCCAAATTCGATTTGCGCTTCTACTCGTATTTTGAGAGCCAAATATCGCATCCTTATTTGAGCAGGTAAACTCAGATCCTTCAGCGAGTCTGACGTGGTACAGTACGATCTCACAATACCCTTGTTAACCATTCTGCGAATTTGTCTACCATTTCTAAAGTGATATCGTGTATGCTTCCCAGCTCAATATAAACTTCGGACTCCAAGCTTGAATTGAGGTACATTTCAACCCACAGCTTTGATATGACTGATGGCACCAATGGGTCATTGTCGTAAAATGTGGCAAATAATTTGATTTTTTTGAACGGATAGTCTTCGAAAATTTGCATGTCTTCAGAGCTGATTTTACTATGCAATGCTTCCGGATATAATCGAGCTTGATCTTCTGTCAACCCAAGCTCTTCGTACGAGCTGTAGAATAATTTCTTATCAAATGAAGTTGCCCCTGTCAAGCGATTGACAAGAAGCGTGCTGAGTTCGGAACAGCCGATATTTGGGTTGATGATGGACACTTTTTCGGGATACGCGTTACCGAATCTTATGACCGTATGTCCTCCTTGAGAATATCCGGATAGAATGTTGTTAAAGCAGATCTTAGCACCTTTCTTCTTCATATCATTGCTGATATGGCGGTCCAAGTCGAGGCAACATCCAAGGTAGTCCATAACAAGCCTCAAATCTTGTACTCCGCCTTCGATACAGGACACCATGTCCACGCCATGACTGTCATTTTTGGATTTCCAACCTGAATTGCGTTCTTTTTCGATTTCACGCTCTCCGTGATTACGGGCGTCGAAAGTTACAGCAATCATGGGTACTTTCGAAAACTTTTTGTTTTGAGAAATGATTCTTTGCAAGATTCCCCTCATATAAGTGTAGTCACCACCTCTATGATGTACCAAGTACAACACGTTGATGGGGATAGAATCGCATGTCTCCACTCTCTCGTTGAGCAGCTCGACATAAGGAAGAAGGACCTCAGTGTTATATAAAAAACAAGATATTCCTCCCAAAAACACTTTATGCTCAGAAATTCCTTTGGGATCAAATTCAAAGTTCAACATTGGTTCGGATACTTTGAGTGGATTTTATCCTTTGTTAATTATGCTATGATAGGGGAACCTTGAAGACACGTAAGAGAGAAATCACTTATGGCGAAAAGAGTTCGCTTGGTTGTCGAAGCGAGTGGGTCACATCTCACGTGCCCCTCTCATTTCTCACCTTTCGACTCCGGTAACGTATATCACTACACACCCGCGACCCCACTCACCCGCGACATTACCGCTAGACGCGCCTCTAATAAATTATTAAATTGAGAATTTCTCATAAAGAGCGTTCATATTATGTAAAATTAATTATTCTTAATTCTTTGATCGAGTTTTAATTTTATGTCTAGCGGTTTTAAAATTACGACAGAGTCGAATTCGCCGTTTGCGGCCAGGCGATCCGAGATGGGTCATCGCACGGTCATTTTGCTCATCTGAGTTCTGGCCTGCTGAACTTAGTGAAAATGACTCTTGCAATTTTTCAATTGATATATCGCTTTCTTTGATATAACTTCTTTTTGGTCTCGCCTTTATTTCCAATTAAAAGTCCAAGGAAGCACTTTTATGAGTATGAGTGTGAGTTTTCTCTTACAAGAATGTCCTCAAACTGGATGAAATTGTGCGCGAGATTGGTGATTTTTAAAACTAAAGCTTTCAATGAACTTTTTCGCCCATGGTCCAATTTTTGAATCCCCGAATAGATTCAATTTTGTATCTTGTCACTTCCAACGCATTTTGAGGGGTTTCTTTGAAGTGCTAGTGTATGCCCGGAATCCTTCAAATGTTCTGGGTGATTGGGCAAAGATGCGGCCAGAGAGTTTCGAAATCACCTAATTCTCATCATAGAAGCATGATTCAGAGGTTCAATAAGTTACGATGTGTTCAAGCTTGAAACTGTTTCACCTTACTACAGGATATAGCCCCAAAGTTGACAATTCTTGATACCGTGAACTCGCATGCGCATCAGTTCGCCCACGAGCTTTGTGTATGCGTCTTTCAAGAACGAGAATAAACACGAATTCGAGCGACTGAAAACGATGTGATATACAAGGAGGTAAAAAGATTATTTTCCTCGAGATATCTTTGAGATATCAATATTGAAAAATTTAGGTGACACATGGCTTTCATGGTCAATCAAAAGAATAAGAATCTGTTATCAGGCTTTTCAACCACTTTCAGGGGTTTTCGAGGCATTCACAATTTGCATGAACTTATTCAAGTGACTTTGTGATCCTGATTGAGGTTAATTGTTTCGTTTCAAGTATCTTATGAGCCAATTACCTCACACTGACTAATGGGGTCGCGTGCAGCGACCCGCGAGAAGAGAAGTGGCCATTTCTCGCTTGTCACACCACAGAATTTAGTAGCCAGTCACAGTTCGATAAAGGATCTATTCGTGAAGTGATACCTCTTCAAATTTTGTCAATTAATGAATTTTTGCGCCGGATTATGCATTCCAAGTACACAATCATAACAAATTTGAAGAGCAAATGAGGGAATATCAAATTGACGTGCCAACCCATTTAAAAGTATTGATCAGGCTCTAAATTTTTTGACGCTGAGTACACAAATATGGCTTCTTCAACAGAAGAAATCTTAAGACAACATTGAACCCTTTCTGTTGGAGAAACACGCGGTATATGTTTATAGTTATGCTGTGAGAAGCGCGTTTGGCGGTCATGTCGCGGGTGAGTGGGGTCGCGGGTGTGTAGTGATATACGTTATCTCAAAAGACCTTTTTTGTCACATGGCTCCCTGATTGACCTGCACCTGGAGCTCCTCGGCACATCCAGAACTTAGAAGCAAATGTCGTACAGGGATGCGCGCACATGCCAAATTCGAAGAGGGATTTATAACCCCAGATTTTCGCCCCACATCGTTCTTGGCATCAGTGAAAAAAATGCCCAGAAGAGACGCAACAAAATCGACCAAGATAAGTCAGAACAATGGGATTGAAGAAGTCAAGCCCCAGGCAAATTCGAGGAACCCGCTCGAATATACACTGCTTGAAGAAATTCCTGAGATAGTGCAACGTCTTCAAACGACCTTTCAAAAAGATGGCAAGACTCACTCCTTGCAATTCCGCTTGAACCAATTGCGTAACATTTATTTCGCTGTCAAGGATAATATTGACGAGTTATCTGCTGCTTTGTTCAAAGACTTTTCCCGTGCCCCTTCCGAGACAATGAACTTGGAATTTGCTCCTTTAATGAACGAGTTGGTACACACCATGGCAAATTTGCAGAACTGGTGTAAGTGCGAGCCAGTAAAAGATCTTCCTCTCAACTTGAAAACTGTCCCTGTGTACATTGAGAGGGTTCCATTGGGTTCCATTCTTATTATCTCACCTTTTAACTATCCATTATTCTTGACCATCTCTTCTCTTATCGGGGCTATATCCGCCGGAAATTGCGTGGTTCTTAAGGTATCCGAGCTTGTGCCAAATTTTGCGCTGGTACTTACCAGAATCCTCACGGATTGTCTTGACCCGAGTGTTTTTGCTATGGTGAACGGGGGTATTGCCGAAACAACAGCTCTTTTAGATCAAAAATTTGATAAGATCATGTACACTGGTTCGACTTCGGTGGGAAAAATAATTGCGAAGAAGGCGGCGGAAACATTGACGCCTGTTCTCTTGGAGTTAGGAGGCAAGTCGCCTGCTTTTGTTCTTGATTCGGTGACTGACGACGATATCAAGGTGGTGGCTAGACGAATCGTGTGGGGAAGATTCACCAATGCCGGTCAGACTTGCGTAGCAATCGATTATGTTCTAGCTGATGCGAAAGTCAAGAGCAAGTTGGTGTGTGCCATTAAGGAGGTAATTGACAAAGAATTTTATTCTCAGATGCGTGAATCGGACTCCTCTTTCAGTCACGTCATTCACGACCGCGCTTTTAACTCTATTTGCAAAATGATTGAATCTTCAAAAGGTGATGTCGTAACAGGGGGAAATTCAGACGCGAAATCTCGATTCATTTTTCCGACAGTTATTGACAATGTAGAGTGGGATGATTCGACAATGCAACAAGAGATTTTTGGTCCAGTCTTGCCTATTTTGACCTACACAGATCTTGAGGATGCCGTTGACGAAG
The DNA here is from genome assembly GCA_030564885.1 of Metschnikowia kofuensis (nom. inval.). Taxonomy (NCBI): domain Eukaryota; kingdom Fungi; phylum Ascomycota; class Pichiomycetes; order Serinales; family Metschnikowiaceae; genus Metschnikowia; species Metschnikowia kofuensis (nom. inval.). The sequence goes on from JAJLZY010000001.1 coordinate 157,554, forward strand.
TTACTACGAGACATGATACTCCCTTGGCATTATACATCTTCACATCTGCCGGTTCGCTGCGGCTGAATAACTTGCAAGTTGATCTCATCAGACAGAAAATAAGATCTGGTGGTACGATCGTTAATGACTCTATACTTCACGTCGGCCTACCTAATGCCCCCTTTGGAGGTATCGGGCAATCTGGCCAGGGTGCGTATCATGGATTTCACTCATTTAAGGCATTTACCCATGAGCGGACTACAATTGAAGCCAGCTTCAGAACTGAATTCACCTCTAAGGTTAGGTACCCGCCCACAACGGAAAACAAAGACAAGGTCATACAAGCGTCTATGATTCCCTACAACCAAAAGGTATGGTTTGGCCGCAACGGGAACGTTGACCTTTCGGGCCCGGGAACAGCGTGGTCTTTCTGGTATAAGATATCCGAGATCAGCGCTTTGATATACCACTTCGCCTCTATTTGAATATGATCTAAATAAGTAAAGGAAACCATCGGACACATGATACAACTCGAAGTATTAATGTGACTTTGTAGATTTACGAGCAGCGGGGTCCACTGTGTTCAACACCCGATCTTCAAATTGAAATCTTCAGCTAGTAATTGACTCAGGGAACTGATTCTTTGAATCTGGCGGACCTGTCTTCATGGCCCTCAAGAAGCTTGGAAGAGGTATGTATCGCGCGATAAGCGCTGATCAATTCTGCGGATTTAGACACGAAAATCAGTGACGCCTGCACAAAAGCACATTCAAGGAGCTCTCCTCGGGCGTTTCACGCTACGTACCATCTCTTATCCCAGGTATAAAGATGGCCTTCACAATTGCGATCAAAAATGCTGGAAAGGTTCATCAGATAAGCCTTTCAGACACTTCGACAGGACATGAACTCAAAGAAAAAATCAGGGAGAAAACTCAAATACCTCAAAGTCGCCAAAAGATTTTGATCAAGGGTGGCAAGGTCACAGACGATGTTATTATTCTGAGCCTCAATTTGAACCCGAAAACGCCCATCATGGTTTTGGGAACACCTGATAAAGACTTGCCCGCAGAAAACAACAATAAACAAGCATTTTTGGAGGAGCTCGACGATCAGCATGTGGGGACGATCCCTCAGGAACCATCAGGCTTACAAAATTTGGGAAATACTTGCTACTTGAATTCTTCTTTGCAGGCGATCTTTAGCATGAATGATATTTACTCAAAAGTCAAAGAATACGATGGCATAGCGAATCCTCTAGTTAAAGCTTTGAAAGGGGTTTTCGATTCGATGGCGAGCAAGAAAGATAACGTTACCCCCATCATCGCATTGATGCAGTTTAGGAGCCAGTTTCCTCAGTTCGCAGAACAAGAAATGGGCGTCTACAAGCAGCAAGATGCCGAAGAGGCATTTTCCCAATTGTTGAGTAGCTTGGGGTCTGTGCTAGAGATTGACGATTTGTTACGCATCACTTATAAAGTGCGGTCGAAAGATTTGACATCCAATGAAGTATCAGAATCTACTGAGGTGGCGTTTAAGCTCAATTGCTACATTGATATCAAGACCAATTTTCTTAGGGATGGAATAATGAATGGTTTGACGGATTCAATTGAAAAGTTCAACGATGGTTTACAAATTAATACTGAGCATCGGCTCACCAAATCAATTACTCGATTACCAAAATACTTGACCGTGCATTTTGTGAGATTTTTTTGGAGAAAGGACACGAAAAAGAAATCGAAAATTCTAAGAAAAGTTCTGTTTCCTTTCGAATTGGACTTGGCTGAGATGTTGGACGAAACTGTTAAAGCAGAGAAGGTTGCTGTGAGAGACGGTCTCAGAGGTATTGAGAAAAACAATATCGAGATGGTACGTGACTTCAAAAAAGCTAAGAAGGACACTAGTTTGACTCCTCAACAACAGACCGAAGAAGATGAACTCAAGCTTGTCTCTATCAAATCTAAGTTTAGAGATGATTTTGCCGGAATATTACCAAAAGATTACGATTTGGAACGGGCAACTGAGAATCCTTCGTCAGTTTATGAATTGACAACAGTGATAACCCACTCGGGTATTTCAGCAGACTCAGGGCATTATCAGGCATTTTCTAAAGATCAAAATGATGTTCTGGGTGAGGCCTGGTGGAGGTTCGATGACAACAAAGTCTCACCAGTAACAAGAGAAAAAATCGAGAGCTTATCCGGTGGAGGGGAGAGTGACTCGGCCTTGATTCTTATTTACAAGGCGAAAGGTTTATAAAATGAACTGTAAATAGTTGAAATTGACTAAGCCGTTCAAGATGAGCTTTGGAAAAAACGACATTCTAGTTGAACTAAGATACATTACAAGTCGTGCACTAGTCTCTTAAATTTGTCAACTTCATCCCAGCAGTTGAGAGACATCCCCTTGTTATCTTTAAGGCATTTGATCACATCATGCCTCGCATCGAGCACTGAGTCATCAAGTTCAACTTTCAACGCAGATGAGTTTTCCCGTAAAGACTGAGAAAGTGATGCCAATTTTTCGTTAGAGGATTTGTAAGAAATACTATCGTCACTCTCTCCGAGCAATGCTTCAGATGCAGATGTTTGATACTTTCTCACTGCATCCAGTTCTAATTTCTGCAATTCTGAAGCTACCCTGTCTTGAATATAACTCTCTGTATATTGTGCCCTTGTGTAGTCCGTCTCCGTTGAACTTTCCAAATGTGATAAGAACGAAGCGCTGTAATCGACCGGCGCTTTGGGCGAAAAAACTTTGGTTTCGGGCTTGGATGCGGACGAACCCATTATTTACTAATGGTTAGTTTAACTTTGAATGTTTCATCATTGACTTCTTCAGCCAAAGAAAAGGAGATTATGCGGCTTAAAATATAAACATTCAACATACATATAGTCTGGTGCTCAGCAACACTTTGCATGTAAACCTCAAAATTACCTTTCTAACTTGAGTATGGTCGTGCGCAAACTAGGAAACGCTCGGCCACTACCATTGTGAAGGAAACAATCATGAACAGATTATCAGTGCATGGGCGAATGTCTGTTAATTTCTTTCTTCAGAAGCTCCCTGACTAACCGATGATTCAAAAATAATTCTTTTGTTTCTCAACCCGGTTTAGAGTATGAGCTCCAAATTTCTGACTTACATCTAGCTGGATCGCCACAGAGAGGTACCCTCGATGTGAGACAAATCCTTTCAGCTCATGGATTGGCGTTTAGATACTTTGACTTTACAGATAATGGGACTTTAACTTGGCAAGCCTCTCAGCGAAAAATGGTGATTTCTTATCTTTCCTCTAGAAAGCTTTTGCTGACAGCTAATCTGCGGTACCTGAACTTGATAATTGCACGACTTTGCGTGATAATAAAAATTGTAGGATTTCTTTCAAACGTTGTCCCTCATCCCAACAATGGCTGTTCAATACCACCAACCTTCCAACTTCGACAAATTTAAGATGGGCGCGCTTATGGGCGGCTCAGTAGGAGTTTGTGTGGGTGTTTTATTCGGCGGCTTCACAATTTTGCAGCATGGAGCTGGCCCAAATGGTATCATGAGAACTTTGGGCAATTACATCATGGGGTCAGTTGCAACATTCAGTTTATTTATGTCGATCGGTTCCGTCATCAGATCAGATTCTGACTATCTCACTATGGAGAAAGCCCTCATCCAAACTCAAAGACAAAAATTAAGAGAGCTTTACGGTTTGCAGAGCTGAACACACGCATTATCACGAAAGCCGAGAACGAAGAGTGTCTTCCTTTTCGAACGATACTAGCTAGATTGATTGTAAATAAGTAATAATGATATATGTTTTCTACACGTTTCTAAACAAGAACACTTTGTTTCACCTCTTTAATCGACTCTTTCTCAGTCATATTGTACTGGTATGTTAGCCCGAACTCGGGAACATCAAAACTTGGCACCTTCTTGTGCAATTCGGATAGCGTGAGGAATAATTCTTTCGGCTCTAGAACTGGTTCAGAGCTCAATTTGAAAGTTCCAAAATGAACACCCATAACACTCGAGGATTTGATCTGCGCTGCAATCTCAAAGCACTCCTTTGGTGATACATGTCTCGGCCTTTGATGCCATGAGGGACAGTATTGCCCTATGGGCAATAAGGATAGATGTACTGGTCCAAAACTTTGTCCAATCTTGTCGAAGAGCTCTTTTGCATACCCCGTATCTCCCGCATGATACACAATAGATTTTCCATTCTTGCGAATAATGAATGATCCCCATAAGGAGGTGTTGGCATCAAGTACATACCTTCCAGACCAATGCATAGCTGGGAGAAAGACTAACTCGTATGTGTCTGGAAAAGAGTGACCTTTATTTCCAAATAGTTTTTCATTGAGTGGAATAACGTCCCACCAATCCATTTCTATCACATTCATGATACCCTTTCTTTGCAACACCAGTTTTAAACCCAAGGGTACAACCCAAAGTGCAGAATCACCAATTTTTTGTGCAGCCAGCATTTCTAGATGGTCAGGGTGATTGTGAGAAACTATTATGAGGTCCAAATTATTGTCAGTTGCGTATTTCACATCATCAAGTGTCATTGGCGACTCTACTATGCGCCGGGGTCCAAGATTATTGGCGAAGAGATGCTCACTGAAAATAGGATCAGTCAATATATTTATACCGCTCACTTGAAGCAAGCTACACGACTGGCCCAACCACGTGAATAAGAGCTGCTGGTCAACTGGAATAAAATATTCTTCGGTCCTCAGCAAGGCTTCGTAAGAACCAGATTGCAAACAATCTCTCAAGATTTTGGTGTTGTTCCGAAGAAGTTCATAATTTGGCTTAAAAGATCTTAAAAATTCTTTTGCTTTCTTACTATCGCCGCTTGTTGTGAGTTGAGGATTATTGAGTTCAACTTTGGTCTCATAAAGGCTTTCAAATAGCTCCAAGACTCGAACGTAGATAAACTCGAATGCTGTTTGCGGTCGGTACTCCTCAAAAGGGTTCACGTATATCCCGTTGACCGTTGCCGACTGAAATCTTGTTGGCTCATTGCTTCCTGACTGCTGTGAAATTGCTGTGGTCTTTTTCCTGTCCTCGATAAGCCGTGCTGTTTTGATGTACATGTATGACTCAAGGGAAGAGTAAGCGACAAGCGCCCCTAGTCCAAACCTGGTCTTTCTTCCAAACTTGAAAAAGCGGGCCATCAGCTTACAAGCAGTTCTACGATCTTGCGTTTACGCACTGCAAAAATCACCGTCGCGCGCAATGAGGGACGGCCTCACAAGAATTTCGAAAAGATGAGTAAACAGTATAAAGATAATCAAAATTCCAATCAATGTTGCTTTACCACTCCAGTCGCGCTAGCATTTCTCAAAATATGTTTCTTGTAGTCATGAATCGAGCCTGGAAATTTGGTTACCAATTGGTCTTCACTTACCCAAATTTCGTTACACACCCGCTCAATTGTCGAGACGTCATGCGAAACCATCAAAATACCACCCTTGAAATTGATCAAAGCATCTGCGAGGGCGTCTAAACCTTGCGTATCCAAATGATTAGAAGGCTCGTCCAATATCAAAATATGGGGCTGGTTCAAACAGAGCGCAGCAAATGCAACTCTTGACTTTTGACCTCCTGATAACAATTGCATTTTTTGCAACCCAAGAGACCCTGTTATACCGAAGGATCCCAAGTGACGCCTGTATTCTTCATCCGATTTCCCGGGATATGCCTGAGCCATCCATGAAACAGCCGAAAGGTTCAAATCCATCGCATCAACATGATGCTGTGCGAAGTAACCGATTCTAAGCCTTCCGTTCTTGGTGATTGTACCTTCAAGAGGGGTCAATTTGTCTAAAAGCAACTTGAGCAATGTGGTTTTACCCGTACCGTTACCGCCACAAAATGCAATTCGAGAGTCCATCTGTACATCCAAGTCCACATTCTTTAAAAGAATCCGTTCTGGTGTGTATCCAAATGATACGTTATGCATTTGCATTATAGGCGGAGAAAGTCCATCGGGATCAGGAAATTTGAATGTAACGATCTTGTCATCCTCAGGGGGCTCCAAAATGGGCAATTTCTCCAATTTCTTGATACGAGATTGTGCTTCAGATGATTTTGCAGCATTGTATCTGAACTTGTCAATGAAAGCTTGCAAATGTTGTCTGACTGCCATTTGATTCTCGTATTCGCGGCGTTGATTTTTGATACGCTCCTCTCTTGTCGCATAAAATGAATCGAAGTTTGAGCCCCGATAATAATCCAACCTTTCAGAGTGCTGATGGATTATGTCAGTAGCCACCTCGTTGAGAAACGCACGATCATGAGACACGACGAAAACCGTTCCCTGGTAACCTTGTAAATACTTTGCGAGATAAGTGATGGAAGGAACATCCAACATATTGGAAGGTTCATCCAACAATAATAAATCAGGCTCACAAAACAATGCTCTTGCCAATGATAATCTCATTCTCCAACCACCAGAGAAGGAATTTGTTGCCATGCCTTGAGATTCCTTAGAAAATCCTAAGCCGAAAAGAATGGAAGCCGCTCGGCTCTCTGCTTTGTCCAGCTCCATTTCGTATAGCTTTTCGCTGATTTCCTGTAAATGCTTGTCCAAATCTCCACGCTCATTGTCCAATTTGAGAACCTCGTTAGAACCTTCCTCGAATTCAGCACGCAACTTTTCAATCTCTTCGATCCTTTCAGAGATCTTTTGCTCCTCCAGGAGTAAAGACTTTCGCCAGACGTCGGCATCTAGCACTGCCTGCAAAGCAATTGTATCATCTCCCCTTAACTCTTGTTCAACGTGCAAGATTGTAATATGCTTTGGAATACTCAATTCTCTTCTTGATAAAGCTTTCAAAAGAGTAGATTTTCCGATACCATTTTGACCAACCAAGCCATACCTCCTACCATGCGCTAAAGTCAAGCTTGCATCGCTAAGGATTCTTTTTCCATCACCAACGTACAAATCAAAATTATCTATCTTGATATCTTTAGATTTTCCAGCGCTCGAACCGAAATCCAATGGATTTATTTCCAAATAAAAGGAGTCATAGTCTTCCTTCTTTCTCTCATTAAGGAGCTGTGAGGCCTCATATTTGACGAATTGATTATTTCTCTTCGCGACCTTCTTGGCAATTTTTCTTTCTTGCTTTTCTAATTTCTTCTTATCAACTCTACTCTCTACTTGTCTCCCAGCATGCGAGATGTCTCTGGAGGACCCAAGCAAGGCGAGTGAGGAGTCAATGTCCCTTTTGAAGTTGTTTTTCAAGACGTTCACGTCCAATAGTCTTTTCGACTTGTCTCCGGTAATCGCGAGTTTGGCAAGATTTTCATCGAGCTTTCCGCTCAATTGCTCGTCGAGTTCCGAGATTAAACCCTTTACCTTTTCTGCTTGTCCTCCGGCATCTATCAATAGGCTTTCTATGAAACCCAAGTCTTTAGATATGTTGAGCTGCTGAGCGGAGACAGAATCTTCGGTGGCGTGGGAAATATGTTGAACGAATCCAATAGCATAATCAACGACCACTGGGTCTATTGAAGGGACCGCCTTCCTGACCTGCAATCCGAAATTTGACATAATAGCAATTCAATGAAGATGAGGCGAAACTTTTCCAAGTGCGAAAAGATGCTCTCGGCCGCGCGGTGCGTCTCATTGATATCACAAGCTGACTTACGCTCTATCATATGAAGGAAAATACGTATCGCTGATGTGAGTGTGAACTACATTATCTTTAAACGAGCTCCGACAAAAATACTCTATTATCTTCTAGTTCGGCTATCTAAGTGAGCTTTAGTAATAATAGGCTTATTAAACAATGAGATGGTCCTCGAGATCATCGTCCTCATCACGGTACCGTGAATGGAGAACGCTTGAAGGTTGGGATTGTGATCGCGATCTATCAAAACTAAAATTGATATGGTTTTTTATTCCACTTATGGAACTCTCGAGCCGACCCCATAGTGCTGAAATTCGACCCTCATCCTGTCCGTGAGATTTTGGCGTGGGTGACAAGACGTTCTCGTTTGATGCCGAAGGGCTCGTTCCCAATCTTAATTGCGGTGGCACATATAAAATGTTCCTTGAGTGCCTGTCGCTCTCGAAATTTTGACGTTTTCTCCTATCTAGCTCCACATTCACAAGTCTTTTGGCCTCAACAATTGCGAGCTCTCTTTCACTAACTTGGAGTGCATCCTGGCAATTCGAATTGTTAAGCTGTTCCATATCGTCAAAGCCGGCCCATTCGTCAATATTAGACAGAAGACCGAGCAGCGCTTTGATTTTTTCGTAAAGATTGAATATCGCTAACACGATCGGAATCAAGAGTAGCCGCGGTATCCAATTATTCATCAAGTTAAACAATCCGGATAGATGAATTGATTGGCCATACCACTCTTCAAAAATAGACTTCCGGCTCGTGAATAGAGCAATGAAGTTATAAGACAAAGGGATAGTCATTCGCGCAATATAAGATCCATAAAAGCAAGCCGACATAGGATCAGAATATCTGGGCACCAAGTGGTACATATTAAAGATTCTGAGCCTCGAAAGTGAATATACTGTACAAAATAGCATGAACATAAATATCGACATCAAAAAAATGGCTTGAACGAGATGGTGCGTGAAAATACCCATCTTGTAAGCAAGAACATTGATGAGCGATAGATTGGTAGAATGAAAAAATTCTGATTCGATCACAATAAAAGAAAGGATGTAAATCGTAATTGATTGTAGCCGTGCCATAATTGGTGTGAAATAGCACTGAGCATAAAAGCTAATCTTGAGCTTTAGCGAGCTTCCAGCAATACCAAGAATCTCTTCTCTCTCGCTCCATGTCTGACTGCATTTAGCATCGATGATTTTTCTTAAACTGACTATTCTTCGTAACGCGACGTCATATTCAGACGAGTAGGCGAGCATATTATATAATCGAGTTTGAAATCTGTTAGTCAAGGCCGACATGAATTCTTCCGTCACTTGCTCTCGTTGAATCGCCCGCGTGCTGGAGTTCACGAAATGGCGTCGGGATGAATCTTTGAAATCTCTTGGAATCTGAGAGTCGAGATCCAAAATCCAATCACGAAACTTAAAGTCTCCAGATGTTGTTGCATCAGTAAAGTTTTCCAGAAGTATCATTATCTGGATCACTTCCTCTTTAAGATCATTCTTTGTGTCTTCAAGATGGTCAACCAAGTTGGGAATTTGAATGTACATGTGATTTAAACTTTGTACGAGCCCACCATCTATCCATCTATGTTTGGGAATGACAATCATGCCATGGGCCATTAGCCACAAGGCTAAAACAATGGAATATATGTGGGAAAGAGCAATAATCATTGACCTCAAGTTCTTGAAAGTCAACCCTACCTCGAGAATGAGGTAGATCGCACATGCAAGTGAGCACGAAAGGGTAATTGCTTGAAATTTCGCATTATTTTTCAAAGACGTTTTGAGTTTCCCGAGCTTCAGGTAGTTGCCAGCACGGTAGTATTCTTGTAGGATTGGTAAAACTAGCCACGTTAGCAAGAAGGTTGACCAGTAAGTTCCTTTCCACATCAAGAGTATTGTATCATCACTTAGGTGAAAACCTTCAATTGCACCTGCATTGTGACTCACGTAGTCGAGTGGTAACAAAATAGTCACCGATGCCGGCAAGTAAACTGCGAGGATCAACGGTGCCGAGTAGTAGATCGGATATTTCCATAAATTGATGTGGTATGTTATACCTATCAACGAGCAGACGAGAGCTATGATATAGCAAACTGATAGTAGAAACATATTCTGACATGTGCTTCGATAGGACACAATGTAATCCTGTTTGGAGGCTATTATATAGGTGTAGTCGAGTATACGAGTCGAGTGAGTTGGGTACCTAGCTTGCCCCCTGTGTAATATGCAGTATCAAGATATTGGGTCGTCCATGAGGTTTTGCAATTCAACATCCATTAAATTTCTTTCTACAAGGGGTAGCTTCTCCGAGCCACGATAATATCATCTGCTGATGTGGATGTTGCAGTGTTTTCAGATAAATCTAAGTGTTGTGAGAATGGCCAACGAAGGGCTCCGCGCTGGATCGGAACTGCCGGAGCACTTCGCACGCGAAGTCAGGGTTCTTCATGAAAACGGGAAATGATGTATTAGAACCTTATCACTTCGAAATCCTACAACTTGCCAACATGACGGGGAAGGCAATTCAATTTGATGAGACCTCTACAACCAAAACAATCATCTCCGATGATCACGTTATAATGAAAACATCCATGGAACCCGTGTCCGAGGGTACAGGGTGTAATGATTTGAATCAAGCCAGAACCGTGGTACCGGGTCAGAAGCGAAAGCTGGTCTCCTTCTCCGCCGACCCGATCTTACATTCTCAACTGAGTCATGCGTCCGCGAATATGTCCGATAACGATGATGGAAACATTTTTGGTAAAATTCCCCCTGAGCTTTCTCACTTGGAGAAACGAACAAGCGCACCAAGGCCCCTACCGCAATCTGCGAGAGATTTGACTTCGACGCAAAGACCAAAGAGGGTCTTAACGCTTGACGATGTCCCAGATCTCCCTAGTCGTGCAGTCAAGGAGATTTCTGCCGTGAACAAGAATACAGTACTAAACTTCAATTATCATGAGGTAATTCTTCCTATTGGTCAAGATAGAATATTAGTAGAAGTCAGGTATTCTTCGCTTTTCTCGCAAGACTTGGCTAAATTAAGAAATTATACCTATAACATATCCAATGAAAGAATTGGTATCGGCTACGACTTCGTGGGTGAGATCGTTGAGGTAGGAAAAAGTTATTCTAAAGATGAAATTTTTAAGAAAGGTGCAAAAGTTTATGGCGTGACTAACCCATTGGAAAAGAAAGGAGCACTACAGACTTGTGTTATAGTCAATCCGAATGATGTTTTGCTTGTTATCACCGATGAACAAATGAATAAAATGGCAAATATCGATATAAACCTCACTTCCGCGGTTTGTCCATCGAATTTCGAAATCGAGGATACTGCCGGAGTAGAAGCTGAAAGTTCAGCCCTGGAACATCCCACATTAAACTCCGAGTTTATTATACCGGCACTCGCAAAATTCAGTACATTTGGGTCGCAATTTTGTCGAGCAAAGCAAGCTGTTGCACACATGAAAAGTACATTTCAAAAGAATTCAAGCGCAAACATTCTCATAAATGGCGCAGATACAATCTTGGGAACGAATATTGTACAGCTCATTGCGTCGAGTCTCTACCGGGATATGATTCAAACTTTCAATATCACTCTCGTGGTTCGAGAAGAGAATGTGAAAAACATGAAATCATTTATATCTCGTTTCGACTGCGGGGGACTAAGGATTATGAATGTCCTCGCTTTCAATATGAATTATGAAGATCACAATGTGCTGAGCGGTGCTGGACTGTTTAACTACAAGAAAATACCGTTCTTTGCCACCGAGGTCTTCGATTGCATCCTGAAGATTGTGCCAACGGCGCAGAGAATTTGCAGGCAGGATAGCAACAAACTCAAATTGGATTTGTTTGTGGACATTGTCGGCAGTAAGAAAATGTTTCAAAAGTCGCTCGACATGCTGAGAATAGACCAAATTAATTTTCCTTTCAAAAGTCGTCTCGAGGAAGATTTGAAACCCAGCTCAATTTTCGGAAAAAGTAAGGGCCCATTTTTCTCGAAATTGATGAAACCCAAAGCATCAGGGTCGTCATTCGTGTCATTTTGTGACTTCGCGTTGCCGGAGCCAGCTTACCTGATTGGTAAAACAACCGTGCAAAGAAATTTGATTTTGCATCCATGGGCCTCAAGCTGGACACGCGGTGCAGCAAATATGCTTGTGCGTGGCTACAATTACTACGATCGCACTGAGCTAGAAATCAAGAAGCAATGGGTCGAAGAGGCTCATATGCTCGTTGAAGCAGGCGAGTTCCGTGTGCAAATTGACGAGATTGTTGAATGGAGAGACAATTTTCGATCGCGAATCGATCGCTTGAGAAATCATGATGGTCTGGTGTTGTTCGCAGTCGAATCATTCTAACCTATTGAAATAGGGCGTTTGCTCTAGGCCGTCTCCATTCTAATAGTAAACGTATTCGTCAGTCAGTTGTCCCTGAAGTGTTTCTTTTACTTTACCCATGTGTCAAAACTCTTGTTAAAAATAAAAGTAAAGCATAATCCTAGTTTCACGAAATACAAGAGGCCTAAAAGATTTTTGAATCATGATACAATTTTCATATTGGGCTTTGTTAGTCGAATTTCATGGTTTTATTCGATTACAACGGAGAAGATACAAGTTTATTATAGTTATGTGACAGCAACTGTTGAACAACGGTCGTCAGCAAATAAGACCACCAAGGACATACCAAGATGTTTTAAAGAGTCATCATGATTTTGATCCCCTATGCTCGTCAAACATGTTCAATACTTTTGTATATTATCTTTTCCAGAGACGTGACTAATGACTGAAATTTTCCATATCGAGAAGTAGTTGATGTGTTTGACGCATGATGATTATTTAGCACGGCAGAGGTAACATAATCATTCGCAACAGAGGACAACGAGGCAGCTACAGTCATGCATATCAAAAGAAGAGGCTTCGACGAATTTTTTGGAAATGAACTCGAAGACAATTGAATCACGTTTTTGCGAAATAATTAGAATACCGATATACCGATCAACGCATGGTAACAAGCGAAGAAGATATAAATAGTCTACTTGCCGTGCTCATGGGCATCGGGAAAATAAGCGCCCAACGTAATCCAGAATTGGTTGTCAAATCTCAAATTTATTCGGTTTCGCAAAATAAATTGTGGAAAGGTTCACTATATTATTTGGAATTTCTACGACGGGGCATTATTTCGACATGGTGTTAGACCACGTGGAAGTAGAGACTGAGAAACCATTCAGGTTGACTGATTCCGGCGGTGCCCCGCTATTTTGGAAGAAACACACCAAAAAGCCTGGGTGAATATTCCGGAGTCTGACAGCTAGGTCACTGTGCTTATCATCAGTTTTATGGCGGACGTCCAAGGTGTTGAAAGATCAGTTGAAGCTGAAGTTTTGCGCATTCTGAGAAACCGCATCATGTTGTACACAAAGCGTGCATCTTGGGCGCGAAGATCGACTGAGCCTCTATTGTTATTGTCGCGTGTTGCTTTAGGCTGACACACCGAGAACTGATCCGAGCTCACATACCCACTTGGCTTATCAACAGTAATACTCACCAAGGCGCGAGGCTCAGAATCCAAGAAATCTGGGCAAACTCAGTTTCTCACTTATTTCATCGGTGGACTTTATCGCATAACAGTGCCGCCGTTGTGTATTAAAAAGTTTACTCCTTACTTTAGAATACGGTTCTGAATTGATTCCTTGTGAAGGGTGACTCTCTATGAATACACTTTGCTAGACTTTTATGAAAGTGTGTTCCTTGATTGAAAAAAATCCTGATGCAGAGGACCATCTGCCCTACATGCCAGATTCTAGAAGCGTCTCAAGTTGCTCAGCACAGCCAACAAGCCCGAATGCTCCCGCGAAGGATTCATCGACCCTGGCAGTTGAAAACCTGAAGCCAGCTTTCGAAAGTAGTCGAGAATCTCCACAGATGCCTTTCCCTTGTCTTTCAAAAGACAGCACACATTCGACAATCGCATACAGTCAAATTTCTAAAAGCTCAACAAGCGTTCCCGAGTCTGTAGCGACCTCGCTTTTGGGCCCAGGGGTGAAGGGCTTTTCGATGACACCGTCGTTGTTTGAGGAAGCTCTACGCTTTAGAACAGAGCAAGAACGGACTGAACAGGAGAGAATAAGATTAGAAATCATATCTAAAACGGAATCTATTTTCAAATTCGCCGTTGAACATAATGTGCCACCTGAGTCTTTATCAATAGTCACTAGGTGCGCTCAGCCCGATCAAGATAAAACTAATTCATTTCCGCCGCGTGCTTCAGGGCAGGTCCCCTTTGGCGGGAACCCTCAGCAAATGGCATCAATTGGGGCTTTGGAGCCCCTCAATCCAAGGTCTTCATACCCTTCAGCCTCTCCGCTGAGGCCCATTCATCAATATGAAAATTCGAACAATGCAAGCTCTGTTGATCCAGTAAACTTCCGGTTCGGTACTTCATCATCCTTGGGTCCGCAAAGCTATTCTAATAATATCAGCAGACGACCTCGCTCCCCTGCAAAGCTCGGAGCAATGGCTGTGGCCAGTTTAGCCAATCCATTGACCCCGTATCGCCCGGCACACAGGACAATTCCTCTCCATCAGCGACATTGTTCAATGCCCACTGAGATTGCTTTATCGGATCACAAATCAACCCGGCTGAGTGTAAATCCCAGAGAACCGCACTTCTCACCTGCAAGTTTCTCAAAAGTGCCCGACGCTAGTACTTCCTCGATGAGAGTTCGTCCCTCGCCGGCTCAACCACTCCATAAACAAACCAGCGGGGGGCAGCATTTTTCGCAAGACGACTTGACTCACCACCAACAGGTCATTCAATTTCATCACTGGATTTCGGAGAACCCGGGAGGGACAGCAGCTATGGAAAAGTCGGACTCTAAGAAGAACACAACTGCATTTTTGCAGCATTCTCATAAGCGACATAAGTCATCAGATGTTTCTATGCGCGCACTGAGATCAGGGTCAGTGTCGGACACACAGTGACAAACGAAAATTTGTGAATGCAGCGAACTCACCTTGCCACGTTAAAATCCACGAAAGGTCATGAGATTCTTTTCACAAGTCTCCTACCCTTTTCGGCGCGAGATCCTCTCCTCCACGCCCTTTCGTCCATGTCAGCTATGAGTCGGTCGGTCTGCGCAATTTCCGGTGTAATCGTCTGCGGTAGATTTCCAGCTATAGGAATAGCGTTCATATCATAAAAGTCTGATTTTTATAACGTCGATTGAGCGATCATCGTTGACTGAGAAATGAAGCATAAGAGTCTTCAGCCATTTTTTCGATTTCTTCAATATCTAAGGCAATCATAGCTTCTCCATTCTGTGTGTCATCCACCTTTTCGAAGATCACGTCACATTTTTTCAAAACATCAAGCTGTTTTTTGAAATCGTGTGCAAGATGCCTGACAGCGTTTTCAGTCACCTGATCACTGAGTACCCACAGGCACAAATCCTCGAGCCAAATTTTATCGTAGACGTAGTAGACATCATGGAATCGAAAAAGCTCTCTCACCTCTAACAAACACTTCAACACAACTCTCTTGCCTGAGCGGAGTATGTAGTACACATCATTCCAAGCTTTCTTTGTAAGAGAAAAATGTCTGTGGAAAGGGTAACAAAGAGACCTGCGAGAGACGGTGAGGATAGTCGCTTCGATCAAGTTTGATGTAGTGCTCCCTGCGACAGAAATTTGGGAGTCCAAACAAGCTAGCTGGGGAGCCAATTTACCTATCGTCCAGGCGCTCTCAATGTTGTGCTCGCCCTCATTCTCTCGAAGATCGAATTGGTGTGCGAATAAAAGGGTGATTATCAACATCCAGTGCTGAGGTTTGTAGAAATCATCAATCAAATAAGTCTTACGGGGAAGTTGAAGCATTCGTTCCTTTTCGTTCTCACAGAAAGAAGTGGACATGATCATATCCCTGTTCTCGTGCGGTATTTGTTGTTGCGACTTATACCATGTCATGAATTCTTGAGTTCTCGGTGATTTCCAGTTCATGATTCCCGTGTAGTCTTTGTCATCATCCGGAGATGGATATTTTTCCATAATATAATCCGCTGCGTAATATTCTGGATCAAATTTTATATTTTCCTTTATGAGACGCTCAACAATTCTATCAGCTGCGAGAGATGATTCTGGGGCGCTC
The DNA here is from genome assembly GCA_030564885.1 of Metschnikowia kofuensis (nom. inval.). NCBI lineage: Eukaryota > Fungi > Ascomycota > Pichiomycetes > Serinales > Metschnikowiaceae > Metschnikowia > Metschnikowia kofuensis (nom. inval.). The sequence goes on from JAJLZY010000001.1 coordinate 173,332, forward strand.
AATTCGTTGATATCGTTTCCGCTAGCTAGTGATATGCCAATAATTTGACCATAAGACTTGTTAAATCCATAACTTGTTCCGTCAACTTGCAGCTCTGGTTCATAGTTTTGGGCGACTTCCCAGCCATGATGTATCCCTTCATCCGCAATGCTTTCAATGAGACTCTTATCGTGCTCAGCTATAACATTTTCTCTGTGGACATCCAATTCTTCTATCAATGGCTTTATATGGGTTTTTGACACAAGGTCGTCCTTTCTAGCCAACAACTTAGCTGTAAGATCCAAGTCTGGAAACACCTGACCCTTTACTTCTTTTGGAAGGATGATATCCACACTGCTTGTGGTCAGATTAAATTTGGCATTTGCTCTCTCGTCGTCGATGACCGCGTATGGTAGTCTGAGTCGAAGGTAGTAAGGGGGTAAGGAAAACACGAAGATATCGCCATCTGCGACCATTTCAATTGACTGAGCTGAGAATCGTGCATGCGATACTTTAACCAGAATTTGAAGAAACTCCTCATTCTGATCGACTGTAAAATACGGAGTTATCATCTTTCTTAAAGAAGGATTTTGGCTTTCTGAAGTATCTTTAAAGAAACTGATTTTCAATCGGCCCAAGAGGTGAAGCGCAGTAATGCTTCTTTCCGGTACCTAAAACTTTCGCAGATGAGATGAGGACTTGTTCGACTGCGACTACTCATAAAACGAATGAATACATACTACCACACCTCAGACCCAACCCATGGCTTCCCTCGAAAAAAAATTAAAGAGAAAATTTGTTGGTCGCAAAATCGCAGAGAGCTCGAATGCTTCTCTAGTCCAGGCTCCCAGGCGCCATATAGGTAGAGCCGTCAACCAAATCCCCGATGACATTCTCAACAACAAAGACTTGAATGATGCAATGCGACTCCTACCCTCAAACTATAATTTTGAGATTCATAAGTGTGTCTGGAATATCAAAAAGAACAATGCGAGACGTGTAGCCTTACAAATGCCCGAAGGCTTGCTCATCTACTCAATGATTATTTCGGATATTCTTGAGCAATTTTGTGGCATAGAAACTGTCGTCATGGGTGATGTTTCTTATGGTGCATGTTGTATTGATGATTACACTGCTCGAGCACTAGGGTGTGACTTTATTATTCATTATGCTCACCTGTGTCTTGTTCCAATTGACATCACGAAAATAAAGGTCTTGTACGTTTTTGTCACCATTAATATTGACGAGGAACATCTATTAAATACCGTGAAAAAAAATTTCTCGCAGGGAAATCACTTGGCATGCTTTGGTACAATTCAATTTAATCCCACGATACACAGTATCAGCGCCAAACTCGGAAATGACTCCGAAAAGCCAATTTACATCATCCCACCTCAGACGATGCCTCTTTCAAAAGGTGAAGTTTTAGGATGCACTTCAGCTAGACTCGATGATAATGTCGATGCAATGATATACATAGGAGATGGGAGATTTCATTTGGAAAGCGCCATGATACATAATCCAAATATCCCAGCTTTTCGGTACGACCCTTATTCGCGGACATTGACAAGAGAATACTATGACCAATTACAAATGATGCAGGTACGAGAGGATGCAATGATTGCAGCCAGAGGTGCAAAAACAGTTGGCCTCATACTTGGAGCTTTGGGAAGGCAAGGGAACCCTCAAACATTGGATAGACTCGAGCTGGCATTTAGTAAGAAGGGAACAGATGTCGTCAAGATCATCTTGAGTGAAATTTTTCCTCAGAAACTCTCGATGTTTTCTGATATAGACGCTTTTGTTCAAGTCGCGTGCCCAAGGCTATCTATTGACTGGGGTTATGCTTTCGAGAAGCCGCTCCTCACCCCCTATGAGGCGATGGTCATTACGGAAAATGACGTTTGGTCGCCGGACTTCTATCCCATGGATTATTATAAAAAAGACGGGTACGGAAGAGGAAAAATTCCCTCACGCAAAGACTAGGAGAATCTCGGCGAAAGGAATCATTACAGGATGTGACGCTGATATCAATTAACTCTCTCCGACTTTAAGTAAGTTTAAAAGTTTGCGCTCCAGACATCTACAATTGAAAGGAAAACTAACATATTTCATCACTAGTCTACATCAACTTGAACGCCAAGAAGTCTCGCAATATCGTCACATGACCAGTTGAGTAATGAGGGCGCAATATACTCATCCACCACCTGTGCGAAAAGCGTGTAGAACTTCACAAATTTTCTTGATGAGATGCTAATGATGCTGCTGACCACAACTGGATTGTTTACTTTCATCAAACTCAGTTGTATATCTAGAAGAGCGGTCGGAATGATCGACTGAACCTTTTGATCAACCACCAAGATTGCATCCTTCTGGAATATCTTGGACTCAGAAACACTCAGATAAATTGTTATCCCAGCGGTACCGTCTTCCGTCAGGCGTATCAAATTCATGGCATTGTAGTAGTCGGCAAGCCCGCAGTCGGCTAAAAGGCTGTGAAAGTAAATCTCTTGAAGATCTCTAGAAATACCGTCTATTTTGTGACTCACATCCAACATCTTATCGCCTAAGAGACTCAAGGGAATGATTTTCGAGACGATTAGGTCTAAAAAGTTCAATTGTGATATAGACATTTCGTCCTTACTGAACTTCTCTGAAACCAATTCTAGGTGCTTTTGAAAAACCTCAATCGGCCTATCAGTGATGAGATTTAAAATGGCCTTGTGCTCCTCCGCACTCACACCTAGGATAGTTGGCGATCTCATAGCGTCTATAATTGGAAGAATGTCTGCGTAGTAAAGAACAATCCATTCGGGAGGTTGTAAATCATCTGTAATATCAAATTTGGCCAGATTTGATTCCTGAATAGTTGAAAGTCGGCTGGTCAAAATCATATGAAACTTTTTTCTTATTAAGTTCATACATTCCTCAATGGAAGATGTGATAACATGCGCATGAACATCTTTCTCAAACATCACAAGGTACAACTCAAGTATAGTGAATATCAGGTATATTGTGTTCAACTTTGTCTCAAGTGTGATGATTTGCTCAATCGAAGATCTGATGGGACTCACCAAGCCTGACATGACTCTATTAACGATGTTCTCACGGGCATCTGAGAAGTGTTGCTCACTCTTGAATATGCCAGAGATAATCTCCGACTCGTTTGCCGCCGACGAGTGAACGTAAGCCAACAAATCCGTAACAAAGCGAGATGGATCATGCGATGAATAGAACACAGGTCTCGACTCTTCGTGTGTCTCTGTATAGATTTTGCTGCCGAGCCCACCGACTTGAGAATTAAAATCTTCTAATAGCGCAGTTGTGCGTGACTTTACAAAAGCGTCCAATACCGAAGCTAGCTGGTCGGGCTTTTGCATGAGTTGATCTAAACACAATTTTAAAATGTCGTGCCTTTCTTTTCTGAGGAGCATATCTGCATTCGATAAACATCTATTGCAAAAGGAGGTGATAGTCAAGTTTGCTTTTGAAATCTGATTACTGACTTTCGTCATAATTTTCTGGCCAAAGTTCGGATTTTCCAAAGCGAGAAGAACTGGACAAGCCTCGTAAATAGACTCTGCCCGCTTTAGTGCCCCAAAAAAGTCTTTGTTTATCTCTCCAGAGCTCAAGAGATGTTCATCGTATTCATTCAAAGCAAATTTCATTTTAAATGATTTGAGCAAGGCTTTTTTCAAGCCTACAGTGGCTTTATCACTCGTGAGCTCCAAAACTTTCGTTTGTAAGTTTGATGTAGCCTGGGAATTCCGTGCTAGTAGCTCGTTGGTCTCCTCGATCAAGCTCTCCAACGCGCGCAAACGATCTCCCAAATATTTCGAAGTTGTCACAATGTTTGCGTAAGCTGCTAATTGACTCGTGTTGATCTGTATTATTTCAGATTCAATCTCTCCTCGCAATTCTTTTCGAGCGAGCGATCCATCGATTCCTGATTCTATCAGCCTGAAATTGATTGCTATTTTGGGTTCTAAGGTGGAGAATAATTCTTTAATATGCGTGTCACTCACGCTTGAATTAAGTGCTCGCCCCATACGAAAAGAAAAAGCGTCTGACTTATTTCCTCTTATATCTTGCGTCTCATTGAGGGTTGATAGCAGACCATTGTGCAGATTGTTGATCATTTTTATCGACATCTCAGCATATTGACCCGATACACCAGAAAGCAAATCGCTCGAATCTTTCACATGATTGGAACCTTGCTTTAGCAAATTCTTAAAGTCTGTGAGGTTATTGAGTTTGGCACTCAATGTTTCAATATTGGCTTTCAAGGGAAGCGCTAATGATGGTTGGGGAGATGGTAAACCGCCCTGATCTGAGAACGTTTCAAATCCCACAAAGTCCATCACGAGGAAACAGTTTTATACCACTGGCGACTTCAGTATCTTGGGGCCTTCAGTTGCCTTCGTTTGTGATTTTCGAAATAAATGAATTGCTCACTTGTTGAAGAACGTGAGATTGCATGCTGTCCGATCTACACAGCGAAGTTGACGTTCACATTATGTATGAGCAATCACATGCAGGATCTCCATTGATGTGTGGCAAGAAAAGGCCCACGAAGAAGCTCTCATATTGCATGGTTGCATGAGGTTTGCAAGTCACGCTTCTGCCAGGCACATGTGTACCTCTGTTGTGTTCCTTATGTGAAGCATCAGTACAAGTCCAACCCGAAAGCAATATTAGCTACACTAGGCGCAAAAGACTATGTGCTGATCAGCGACATCTATGAGCTTTTGAAGATATATTTAGCCACTTCGATCAAAAAAAGCAGCAAAGCGAGGTTTGTGTTGTTTTTGAGGAATTTATCATAGTCCAAATATAAATTTAGCAACCACGGTTATGTCAAGATGAAGATGGGATGGTTACTGCCCACCTCCGCCCTAGCGAATGTCGTTTGGGCAGATAATCTTTGATAATTTTTATACTGTATTGCTACACCGTTGCCGATATTAAGTCTTGTACCCAGCGTGAATATAGACGCTGACACATTATTTTCCTCACTCAATGTTTCGCATCTCAAATATATAAGATGATCATTGATGGTGACAATTTGATAATACCAGCATATGCGAGAAAACCCGGCGACGCAGGCAGGTGTACTTCTCGTGAAAATGCTCGTATTGCTGGCTTCCAACATCCGTTAATATTCATCCGGTTTAGGTTTCATTTGTGAGACTTTACTTGTGTTCGAGTGGTTGCCTAAATCGAAATTAATTCATTTCAGGTCCGAAAACTCTCATTGAAGGGCTATACGGCTACAGTGCTCGACTTAAGAACCACTGCTCCTTTTTCGAACTTCCTAGACTTTAGAACAGGTTCATATGAAATTTATGGCACAGTTATCAGCGTCGGTTTTCGTCGGTCCGATGTCTCGTTTTCTTTCTCAGACATCTTGCTGTTCATGGAGAGTTACGTGCGGGCCCGAAAGAAAGAGTTAAGAAGACCTTGTAAGGTGAATTTTGCTCAGCGCACAAATAGAAGTACTCTTAATTAGTTAGGGCCTGAGGATTAGATTCTATCCAAAATTATGTCATCGGCACAATTGTCATTTGTGTTAGTCTTTTATATCTTGACAAGCGAGCTTAACTTGTCCGAAACGGCGTCTAAGAATTCAGTAGTCGTGACGTAGGCTTCGCGATTGGTGTTTCCACATGCCAATGCCAAGTCCTTAGTCATGATGCCATCATCTTGGACAGTTGCCAAAGTGGCCTGCTCGAGCTTTTGGGCGAATTCAACCACTTCTTGCGTATCATCTAGTCTGCCTCTTTGCGCGATACCTCTAGACCAAGCGAAAATGGATGCAATAGAGTTTGTTGATGTCTCTTTGCCCTTCTGATGTTGTCTGAAGTGTCTCGTTACCGTTCCATGTGCTGCCTCCGACTCATAAGCCTTTCCATCAGGGGTCATCAAGGCAGAGGTCATCAACCCCAATGAGCCAAAGCCCTGAGCGACGATATCGGACTGCACATCTCCATCGTAGTTCTTCAATGCCATGACAAACCCGCCCTTAGACTTAATCATCTGAGCAACCATGTCATCAATTAATCTATGCTCATACCACAAATTCTTGGCTTCGAATTGAGAAGCGTAGTCGGCTTCATAAATTTCTTGAAATATGTCTTTGAAGCGCCCATCATATTTTTTCAAGATTGTGTTTTTGGTCGACAAATACAAGGGCAAATTCTTGGAGAGAGCCATCTTGAACGATGAATGCGCAAAACCAGTGATAGATTCATCGGTGTTATACATTGCCAAGCCAACACCAGCGCCCTTGTAATCGTAAATAGTTCTGGTCATCTTTTGACCTCCATTTGTTGGAGAAAATACGACTTCCAATTTTCCTGGCTCTTCGATGACTAAATCCGTGGCTTTGTATTGGTCTCCATGTGCATGTCTCCCAATAACGATTGGCTTTTCCCATCCTGGGACCAATCTGGGAATTCTGGGAATGATAATTGACTCTCTGAATACAGTTCCTCCCAAAATATTCCTGATTGTGCCATTTGGGGATAACCACATCTTTTTCAAGTTGAATTCGGCAACCCGGCCCTCATCTGGGGTGATTGTGGCGCACTTCACGCCCACGCCATGTTCCTTGATAGCATTTGCCGCATCAATGGTGATCTTATCGTCAGTTTTATCTCTAGCCTCAATACCTAAGTCAAAGTATTTTAAGTCAACATCCAAGTACGGATTGATCAACTTATCTTTTATTCTAGCCCAGATGATTCTTGTCATTTCATCTCCGTCCATTTCCACAATAGGGGACTTAACAAGGATCTTGCCAAATGAGGTTGTGGAAGCCGAAAACTGGCGTGACATTGAGGCTGTCTTGGTAATGTTTTGTCTCAACATGTTGCAGTTTGTTGCTTATTATTCTTCCAGGTGTCCATTACGAGAGTTTTGAGCGCACATCGGCTTTATGAGCTCACACACCGATCGCGAAATTCTTTCTTCTTCGGCCCGGTAAGCACCGCGCCTCCGGTTTCGGGGCTTTCAAAAATCGCGTGGCTGACTCACGAGCAGAATGACGAAGGACAGAGAACCTACGTGATTCCCCATTCCACCTTCTCACACTTTACGAAGATCTTGTAACTTGTTCACTAAACACCGTTGAGGCTTCCAAAGCTGATTTTGCCGCCCGCCTGTTCATTTGAAAATAAAGTACACCCATTTCACGACACAAAGGGGTGAACAAATATCTTCAAACAGACAATAGAGCCTTAATCATGTCTTCGGTTTTACGTACTTTTCTTAAGGAAACAACATATTGTAGGACACAACGGGTAAATCTAAATGCAGTGTACTCATCCGAGACAAAAAAAAAAGGCATGAGAGAAAAGAATTTATAATACATCGCAACATCAATCTACACAATTGGGTACTGATTCGTCTTCTTGTCGATGTTCGATCGCAAGTGATCACACATCAGCATATAATTTGTTATAGCTTGCGTCTCTCGAAGTTTTGTTTATTTTTTCTTTTTTCGAAATCCGGCATGTATGCGATGAATTCTGACGTCCATGAACTCATTCATTTTTTTCATTTTCTTTGATCAAGCACAACTTAAGGCTTTTTACTCCGTTGTAAGATTTCTCTCGCATAGTTGTAGTCGACGTGTTGATTTTCCCAAGCACGCGCCTGAATTTAAATTATTTTTGATAAAAAAGCGGGAAATAAAACCCATATAATCTCCCCACTTACACAACCTCGGCGTCGGCTTCGTACTCAAATCGAGGTCCAAATTACTTTTTTACTGTTTCGGCTGTTTCCTGACATGAGACTTGATCTCGAAAGCCAACCTAACACAGTGTGATCTTTTTCGCATCACAAGAGTATGGACTACAATAAATTGTAGCATGACTTGGAGTCTATCATTCCACAATAAAACCTCGGTAAATGAATACATTAAAAACGCGCATTTTTATTCACTTAGCGAGGATATTCAGATAGAGAGGAAACGGGTGGTTTTTTTGATAAAGCAAATTCCCAGAAGTAGATGAAATTAAGAAAATTAATGGATAAAATAGAGAACTCCGAGGTAATCATCCCGATGTGAATATAAATTTATATTTTGTCTTTTTTTGACCGAAAGCTTGCTCTTCAAAAATTGGAAAAATTTGATTAGATGCGCACATCTTCTATACGCTTGTGAGTCTCATCCACAAAAACATTAAACAAAGTTTTTTTTTGTATTCGTTATATGATCTTGACTTCTACTACCAAAAAAATACCGTAGAATATATAAAAGAAATTTTAGCATGGAAAGTAAGTGGCTTTCTATCACTCCAATTCTAAATTTTATTCGTCCTGCAGATGACCTATTTCTGATTGCAAACCACTCGATGGATCAAGGTAAGAAATCGGAATTCCTTCAGACATCATTGGGAGTTCTTGTTTTTTGTTTCATTAAAAATGAAACAATATATTACATGGGGTTGGTCAATTTTGCCAAAATTCACGTCATCAGATTCATTTTGGCACCAAATATCTTGTGTTATACAGTGTTTTAATCATGTTTTTGCATTGTTTAAACAATTCTTTGATCAATTAAACCGCTAAACTTATTCCGTAAGGCTATCTTTCCGATTGCTTGAATTTTCTTTTAAATTTGGGAGCCTTCATATAGCTCCATCAGCAATGAACGCTTGGATGGACAATCATTCTTGAACTGCTGGCTGAGAGACATTGGCCTTGAACTTTATGCGAGCTTCTTCAGTAACTTCATTTTGCAGTTTACGGCTTCGGCCACATTTTTCAGAGTTGCTTAGATATCTACGCTGGCCATTTGTGAATTCAGTCATGGCCTGAAGGCCATTCACAAAGAATTGTTCATCTAGAAGGCTTTGCTATTGTTCTTGTTTTAAATTAAACGCGAGAAATAGAGGGCGAAAGCTTCAAAAGCGCGCCTAGCACGTGTTCTATGTCACCTGAAAGTCATGTGATCAAGGGCAAAAGTCACGTAAAATGGTTTAAAACTCAAATAATACTCCCAAATTCAATTGAAATTGAATAAATGTCGAGTATATACTACCTCGGAGTGGCCTGTCTAGCCTTGTGTATTTTTACAGCTCTTAGTATTTGTGGTGAGCTCTATAATTATTTACATGTATTTTGTATTCACTTATCGAGTTATTCATTTAGCGCGATATTCACTTATCGAGGTTTTATTGTAATTCCTGTGTATAAAATACTTGAGAAAACATCTCAACATACTTAAAAGCAGGTAGGACCATTCAGCATTCCCACAATAACAAGCTTTCCTCCTTTTGCTTATATTTACCATCACTTTCGAGAACTTTACTGTCGTTTCAAGCTATATTGGCTATATGTTTGTGGCCCTTTCACAGGATCAAGAACAGTTCGTAGACCTCAACAAGATACTGGCGAGAAATATCACGTAAATAGTAAAGTTCCAAACTTGCAGACTTGTCTGACCCTGAACGAGATGGTTGATGATAAGCTTGATGCTGATTACTTTCAACACTTGCTTGGTTCCCTTACTCTTAACTCTAGAGCATTGATTGTTGAGCTTACCAGTTTAGCAGAGACATATGTGGATGACGCTCAAGTCATTGTTAAATTGATTGATGAGAGAATTATGAGAACGCTCCCCAAGTTCAAGCTCTATTCGTTTTACTTGTTGGATTCTATAGTCAAGAATATCGGAAATCCATACAACTTGTTATTCGCTACAAACTTATTCAAGAACTTCACAGCGTCATATTCGGTTATAGATGACACTCCCACGAGACAAAGTATGATCAATCTCTTCAAGACTTGGGTCACTGGCAAGACCAGCGCTGGTCTGGACTTATTTCCAAAAGAACTTTTGTTGAGGGTCGAAAAATTTATCATACAGGCAACATCTTTGAATCACTCCACGAATTCAGATAATGTCAAGGTCACGAGGGACATGGTTTTGAGGGAAGGAAACTACCTCTTGCAATATGTGATTTCATTGGACGATCATATTGAAAAAGCTAGTAAGCTCGCTTTTGCAGATGACAAGGAATCAAAATTTCTTAGAGATTTGAGTCTCTCGCGAAACGCTTTGATTATGAATATTAATTTAATAAGCGATGGCGCTATGTTAGAATCCAAAGAGGAATTTGACCGGAAAAAAGATTACTACACTGTGAGGCTTCAAGAAATCAGAAGAAGTCTTGATGAACAAAGCGTGAGACAACGACAATTGATCTTGCGAGTGGAAGATTCACGCCATCACTCAAGAATAAATCCTCCCGAGGTGGACAATATTTTGACTGACTTCACACCTAAACATTTTGACATACGGGAACACTTTTCAGGGGACACCGATCCCATATTTGAAGCAATTGTTGAAAAGTGGGGTTTTTCGCAAAACGCTCAAATATCTCCCGGTGAAAGGTCCGATGTAGCTGATGACAGCTTTGTCTCCAAACTGACCTCTCTGCGGATGCCCGAGAGTTTGGCCAACAGCTTGGGTATAAACCTTGAGATATTTGTTGATCGTACGCCAGAAGCTGAACATCTTAACAAAAATGATGGCTTGAACCTGTCTGGAGCATCTTGCGAAGATGAGGGGGATGGGTACGACCCAGAGATAACTTTGAATGAGTCCGAAATTAAGCATAGCCCACCGTCTAGTCCATTCAATGGTATATGCCTTCCAGCAAAGTCAAGTCTAAAAAGGCCTCGCTGTGGGAATGAGAGAATATCTAAGAGGGTACGATTCGAGACATAGCGAACCAAATGAATACCATGAGAGGTCATACCTACTTTCGACGTTGTTTTCCAAACATTTCAGCAATCTTTTGTTATATTTTCGTATTACATATATCGAAATACATCCTTCTCAACATAAATCCGTTTGATTGTGCATGTAAAAATCTATGCTAAGTTTCCGGACTTCTTCAAATGCCAGTAAGCCGTCAAGAACGGGAAAGCAAAGAAGAAGCCGTAGGTGCCCCACCATACAATTCCGAAGGGAATTTTTCTGTCTTTAACTTTGAAAGGCAAATTAGAATAGATGCCTGTTTTTGGAGAGCCGTAGACTGAGTTCATTGTAATCGCAGATGTTTGAAAACTTCTTCTTGCTCCAGGAGCTTTCATTCCAATTCTGGATATCATACTTGGTTTATCCTCATTCAAATAAGATTCAGATGGCTTGGCCTTCTATAATCACGAGACGTTCTTAGTTACATCAGTACACCAAATGCGAATGGCCTCATTTTTGGTGCGCTTTTATTGGCTACGCGCTGAGGGAAGTTTGAAGGTCTCGAACTAAAACAAATTCTCTAAGGTCACTCGTGTCTCACCGCAAGTATACCTTAGATCCTATAATATTCTGCCATGGCCATTGCACCAATAACAGGCACCTTGAGAAGGAAGATAATTACAGACATTTCTGTTGGCTTTGGCGTCGGCTTTGTAATGGCTGGTCTCTACTGGCAATACGAACACAAGCCTATAGTTCAGAGAAGAGACGCATTCTATGCCAAGTTAAAGGCAGAGAAGGAAGCCGAGGACTCAGTTTGAATAAAGCTTTATATGCATTGAATAAACCCTAATAAAATATTCTACAGAGAATTAAAGGATATCCAGATCAAAGCATCGCTTGCCAAAACTTTTTGTTGTTCACAAGGCCCGTGGTAACGATAAGTATCTTTCGATCAAGCTGGCTGTGTAGGCTCTTCAAGGCACTTATCTCGCTTCTTGTGATCCCGCCAATAATGACCAATATAAGATATTGCTGTCTGAGAAGCCCAGCAGAAAATTCTTTTTTTAAGCTCGGTGAATCGCACAAATTATCGTCAATAGTTTGTCCTTTGAACATCGTATCCATATTGAGATTTTGCCAATTAGGCCTCTTCTGAACATTATTTACTACCTTGTATGTCAAAAAGTTGCGATAGTATAGCAGTTCGACAATCCTGATTATGAGTGGAACAGTCCCTGAGGGAAGTGTGAAAGAGGGCTGCTTGTAGTCAGAGACAGATTCTATCGCAGAATTTCCCATTGCCATATCGTCTGGTGGATGCAAATTCCAAAATTTGTTTATCAAAGTGTACGTGCTTTTGTACACATCTTGTCCGCTGGTAATCCCCACGGTCGCCGAATCTTCATAACCTTGAGCATCTGCAATCGATGACAACTTGACTGTTGACATACCAAGTGTGGATGCGGTGGACGTCTCGATCTCTGTTTTTCCGAATGTGAATGACCCAAAGAAGTCGTTTCCCCTCGTATGAGTTTTTATAATCTTATGATCCAAGAGCCTTTTTAGCGTTAATGCGCCTTGCAATCCATAGTTTTGCTGAATAGTGGTAGTAATCGCTTCCAAATCATTTTGGCGCCATCCATCATTAATCAAAGAGGTCAACACAATCAAATTCATGACGATCGAAAATGGAGTGTATCGCTCAAGCATTAAATGCACGTTTATTATATGACTTTTGTAGTCAAGATCAAATAATTCATTTTGAAGCTCAATCCACAATTCTTGAGCATTAAAATCTTGACCTCCCGCTCTGTTCGACTTTATCCCTTGGAGCATTGTTTCACATAAATGAGTGTGCTTGCGCACCATGTCCTGTTTCGAACTCAAGTCTCCGAGATTCTTCACTAATTCTCTGATCTCGTCTAGGGCTTTCGCCTTGTCATTTTGCTCAAGTTCGAGTTGAATGTATTTAGCAAGCTTATTTAGCTTCAACCCAACCGATGCGAAGTTCAAATGCTTGATGTTGTGGAAAAGGTCATCGTCGAGCCTTACCTTTGGAGATAGTATGTTATTGAGTTCGTCCTCAGTCCCAAAATAGTCGTCCAATAGACCCATGTAGTTTGTATGGCTCATGAGGAGAGGAAAGTAATCTAAATTTCTTTCGAGAACAACCAAATCAGCGTTTCCAGATAACTTTTTCACGTAATACTCTTGTTCAATTGATGTAAGTCTTGCGGTCATAAATTGAGGAACGCCATCATCCAAAATATTTTTGACGAGAAGACCCGAATTGTCACCTTTAGCATATACATTTTTTATCTTTATTGGGTCTCCGGAGGCGATTGTTTCCGCTATTATATCCATGATGGTATCACTTAAGGTCGAGATCACCTCGAGCGGGTCATTCATATATTCAGAAAGTCCTCCATTCTCCATATTTGATGTAAACACATTATCCTGAATGATGATTGGGAGAGTTTTCCAATAATGAAGCTTGCACCTCGCTGATAAGCGAAAGATGGAAGTGGAGTCTTCAATTCCGATACTTCCGCCAGAAACGTCCTCACTTGCATGAATTATCTCGTCTAAGACTTTTTGGTGAAATGATTGGTGTAAGTTTTGGACAACAACATCAATATTGGAGAGTTCGCTATGATCGATTAGCGGCCAAAGCAACTTTAGTTGAGAAAAACCGGTGCTGTCACTCGAAATAATAACTACCAAAGAGCTAACACCCGTGAAAAGATGAGGGTCGTCCTTCTTCAAAGATATCTGATCTATGAAAAGGCTTTGATCAAATCCTCCTTTGCTTTTGAGAAGCAGAAAGGGGGCTAGGAAATTTAAGACCCTTGAAATTTCGCGTGATGTTATGAGAAGACCTCTGTCACGGTGGGTGCGCGATAAGATCGTGATAAGGTTTTCGAGAGAGCGAGTTTTAAAAGCGTTGCCGAGGTCCAGTGCAATCATGTCAAGATAAATGTTGTCCACACATGACTATCATATCGAGATCCAAGGCAACGCTTCATGTCAAACATGTAGTGTATATAACTTTGTACACCCAGACATGACAGGCTTCTCCTCGAAAATCTCTTAAGCTAAAATCTAAATATGCGCTAAAGTTTACTAGCTCTTGGGTAGATATGCTTGATATCGTTTAAAACCTGGAGACTGAGCTTTTTGAGAGGGAAAGCTGTGCTTCAGAATCCGCTAGAAAGTACTACGAAGGCAAGCGATCATACTTGATGAGCTCGGAGCGTTATGCATGTTTGGAAACCCTACCTTCGACAAGTGTTTTCATTTCTAGTGAGCATCCATAGGCCGTAGAACCAGCTCTGTAACTTTTTGACCGAAGTTCATAAAAGAAGAAGTGTACAATCTTTGTAAATGATCTTTAGTGTAAATGTCCTGTTTAAACCTGTGAAAGTTCCATCATAAGAGTTACTCTTAATCAGACTTCCTCGACATTCTAATCTACTTTAAACCTCATTTGATACCTTTTGATTCGGAAGAAGTATCAATTATGACGAAAAGGGATGCGAGCGAAATACCTGGCAAATTCGAAGGACATAGAGCTAGGCCTAAATCTTGGCCTCCCTCTCAAGGCCGTTGAAATGGGCAAGCCCCTCTTGAAATATAGTTGCCACGTGTTGACGAGAGGAATTGTACATTTGAGCCTCTAACAAAAACCTTCCGTTCGAGAATCGGATGGCCTTGAAAGCAAAGCCCATCCACTCTGTGGCGTCAAAGTCCGAATCATGAAAAAAGATTGTATGATCCATCGAGATCGAGAAGTAGTGAGCATAATCGTTGAGATTAATCTCTGGGATCCTGAGTATGCGAGCAATTCGTGTCAGAAACATGGAGTCAGATAAAACCGCAAGTGCCGTGAACTGATACGCAGGGTCGTCAATTTTTACCTCACCTAATCCCAAGCGTACAAACCATGCTATCCTTCTGTCAGTGACTGGGACAATATCTTCCTCGTTGGTACCATCTAAAGTCACTAATTTTGGTGGTATCTTGTGGTATATCATCCGCAGAGAGGTTCTGCGATCAATGTGTAAGTCATCCATATTAACCTCTTTCAACCACTCAGGAAATGGAACCAGGAATTGAAAAGGCTTGTCGACAACCGGTTCTTCATCGTCTTCATCGTCTTCATCGTCGATGGCCTCTCCTCTTGCCTTTGCCATATTTCTTCTGTCAATTTTGAGACGCTCTTTCTTCTCATACTCCTGAAATGCCGCTTCGGCATCGCGCAAAGAATTCTTTCTTGCTAGCGATACAGTGGCAATGAATTTAGTCTCACCTTTTTGAATTGCTCGAATGCATCTTCCGCAAAAGTTATTACCATTAGAGATTTCGTCAACTTCCCATTCTATAGGATTTTTCTCAGTGACGATCTTTGCAAAATAAGAGTGGACAGAGTGAGGTGAGAATCCTTTTGGAGCGCTTTGGATAGCAACAAGAACTGCCTGTCCGACGATATTGCCACCATATACTCCCTTGGCGCTTGGATGGGCTTTCGTAAGAGGGTGATTTCCCAAGTAAGTTGTCTCGCCGATCTTTTTTACACTGAAAAGTTCCTGGAAATCAGTCATGCTATTGAAGGGGGTACAATGAATCAAACTTAAAGTTTTGGGTTTTTGTCGATCGAGAATTTGATATTCTTTCGAAGTCTGCTGGCAAATCCACGGCTTTAATAGTTAATCCCATGTGCTTATCCGGCGTCGCGTCCTGGCGGGGTGCGACGTATTTCGGAAAGTTTAAGAGAGCGAGGATACAATGCTGCGTCACATTCTCAGATTGTTGTCACTAGCCCGAGGCTCACGTCAGGGCGCTTGTGAGTCCGCTTCGTTGTCCATAGCACGCGTCTAAAAATGGTTTAAACTGTGATTTACTCACTATTGAATTGCTAGCATAAAATCAGCACACACGTAGGCCCTCCGAACGTGAAACCTTCAACGCACGTAGAAATTCCGGTATGAAGCACATTGCGGCTACGACAATCCAAATACATACCTAGCCTCTAGGTAGAGACGGATCATCTCATGTCGCCATCACGGCATAGATGTTTCCTCTTTGCCAGCTACTGCTATAATTTAGAAAAAACTGTCATTGTCTTCGCGAGCAGGTCTCTACGAAGAGCCGTTCTAAACTGTGCGATTCAAGGCTGGCTAAAGAAGTCCCATCCTTCGATTCCTTCAATCTACGCGCTGCCAATTAGTGGATGTGGGACTGAACTGTCCCCAAGGTGATCTCCCGTGTTCGTTGTATCGAGTCAGCGTACTTTGTCAAATGTTTGAGCATACAAGCCGTTGAAGTATCGTTTTCGATTGTTTCACACGAGGCTCATGCTTCGAGAAATATGCTCGATTTAATTCTTTAAAAGTTCGAAACAGATCTCATTAAAAAAGCGAATGACTCAACTTCAGCATATTGAGATCAAAGCTTATAAGAGCCGTATTTATTGAATTCTACGAGTTCCAAGGGAAATAAGCATAGTGCCTCTTGCAGTGCTGTAGCTACTAAGCGTTCATCCGTAGTAAAGTATCGACTAGTGACTAGGACCCTGTCATTACTTAAACGCTCAAACTTATAATCCAAAAACATCCACTTAGTAGGGTCGAAATCAGTGTCATGAAAGTAAATCGTATGGTCCAAAGACACACGAAAAAAGTCGCTCTTTTTGTAATCTAATTTGGAGGAAATGGCCCTCGAGACAGTGCTCAAGTAAAAAGAGTCAGATGCGAACGCGAAATCAATCATTCTTGCCTTCTCCTTGTCGAGCGCTGCTGCTGCATTATCGTTCACCTTGAAAAAAAGGCCAAACTCCCGTGCCCCGGGTTCTTTCTCTTTCCTCCTTTTCGATCTGTTCCATGTCTCAGGGACAATTATGTGCTTCAAGTTACCGTTTGTATGTTCCACGCATGGCATTGAATCTAGTTTGTCGACATATTTGTAAAATGTGTAGTGAGGGGATCTCAGAAACTCGAAAGGCACCTTCGTGCGAGGGCTACGCCTCTCATCTTCAGACAAGTTGGCAAAATCATGTTTCCTCCGCTTGATATTATTGTTTCTAGTAAATGAAGCCATCAAAGTGTAACAGAGCTGATTGTTGTGCGTTTGGTAACATTTAACGAGTCTGGAGCAAAAGTTTCGGCCCAGAGACATTGTTGTTACCTCGTAGCGCATCACTGAGTCTTTCAGACCAGCCTTTAAAAAGTATGAGTGCAAAGAATGTATATCGAAATCTCTGTCATCGATTGAGTCCCACGCTGCCCTCATGCTTTGGGCCACAAATTCCCCGCCATAAGTGCCTCGAGCTCCTTCTCTGAAAGGCTCCAAAGGGTACTTACCAGTAAACTCTGTGGGAGATATCTGTATGAGCAGAAATTTCTCTTCCATCTTGCACAGTTCTGGTCTAGAATTTGTATTTTCGACACTCATGCTGATTTTGTTATTTTTTGAATAGAATGAGAAATTCAATTGCTCGATTACAGGTGGAATAAAAAGGGCTCGGATACCAGGTTTAGTGAGATCAAAAATTGCGGTCAGCTATGGTCTTTGAAGCTATTTATGAGATCGCAGCGGGCCACGGTGAAAGGCCGTGCCGAGGTTCTTTCGATAGCTTAATCTACTTTCTTTATGGCACCTGCATATTATGTAAATTTGCTCGCAGCGAACACACATCCTGTTTTGTTCTTGAAGTGTATTAGACCAAAAAAGTCGAAAGCGGCCCTATATGAATGTCCAATGACCAAAATCAGAAAAGGCTCGGTATTCACTCTCCAGTGTGTGAAAATTCTCCACCCAAGGACTGGCGATGAAACTGACAGTCCTGCATGTCTTGCATATCAATGATATATCACGTGATATATTTTCCCATGTGCCCCGAGCTGTCGCGGATTAGCCTCGGAAGTTACTGCCCAATTGACTGATTGCCAAACGACAATTGTTTCTTTCTCAACTAGGATTGCCGTGTTTGTCGTCGATCTCCATAAATCAAAACTTTTAGTTAAATCTTTTCGAACCGTCTTCCCGTAATTCTCGGTACTCCAGGTCTCATGTATGTCAAGCCTTCTTGAATAAATGTGGCAACGCAGACGCCATGCTTGTCAATAAAATGTCCTCGTACTAATGTCCTTGAGTTTTTCGAGACCTTGTATTGATAAGTCAAAAGAAGCCAGTCGTTTAGAACGTCGACCGAGCTAGTGTCATTTGAATGAAAATAGACGTGATGGTCTAATGACATCGCCGTATAATGATGTAGGTGTAGCGCGTTTAGTGAAAGGTTCATTAAGTGTCTAGCGTCTTTATCTTCATCGAACTCTTCTCTGGGATTATCAACAGTGGGGTTCCATTCCATGTGGAGGGCGCGCGCTAACGTTGTAAGCACTGCGGAATCTGATAAATGCACTAAGCCAACGTAATTCAGATCTGTGTCATCCATCTTATGCTTTTTTGGTTGATGCAATTTGCTCCAGAGACTGATCCACCGCTCACTTGGCGGTACATTGCGTTCTTCGGGGCAAAGCTCGTAGTCGATAAATTCGTCCGAGTAAGCGTTGACGATAAAGTCGGTGTGATATGTTTTGTGGAGCAACGTCGGATCCTTGTACATTACATTGGAGTTTGGCTGGGTATGCATATATTCGTTTCGAAGATTCTTGGTTGTGACACTGGCATCTTTTCTTACCAATGAGCACATTGCTGTGTATATTACACGACCATTTTGGATCAGTAGAATGTGCCTCTGGCAAAACGATTCCCCATTGTTCAAAAAAGACACTTTGTACGTGCACTTGAGCTCTGGACTCCCAGCCTTAACAAAATGAGAATGAAATGAATGAGGCACGTACCCTGGTGCCGATTTCATGGCAACGAGCAACGTTTGGGCACAAATATGCCCCCCGTAAACTCCACGGGCTCCACGAAGTGGGAGTCTCAATGGATTGATTCCTTCCCATGTCGAATCATTGACTTGGCGTACTCTCGTTGCCTCTTCAAAATCAATTGGCTCCTGTGGTTCACTATTGCCTGGCATTTTGGTAGATGATAGAGCCTTGCAAGTGCTCCTTGAATACCCTTCAGACCTGTACAAATTTAATTTATCTCTTGTTCCGAGGCTTGAAAATAAAATTTTAAAAGTGTCCCAAACATTCCTGCTTTGGCTTAATGTATATTTCGACCAAAGCAAGCCTTCGCGTTCATGTGATATTTCGTCTGTATTTGCGTCTCTCTCTCACCAGTTATGACAGCTCTAGGAACAAACTTGCAATTTCCGAATTTGGCAGTGTGTGCCGGTTAATTCGGTGTTGTATACAAGCTCGCAATGTATGGATGCGGGGTTATCTCCATCATTTGAAATTGGATGAGATACAACTAAGAATAGTAGAACACTGACGATAGTGTCGAATTAAGATTGCGTCCCAGCGATTGAGAACAGTTTCCATACGGGCAGGCTTATTATTAAATATTTAGCTTGCAATAGCTTCTGAGAAACGAAATTGTTCTGCATTCTTGGGGACCAAAGTCGTTCGCGCCTACAACTAGGGAATGACAAAAGGAATCAACTCTGTTTTGCCTATTTTCCTATCGCTTCGTGCATAATGTGTCTAATCGAAAAGTTGAACTTTTGTCTAGCTTGTAATAATATACAGTCCGCAGCACGCATGAGGACTTGATGTTAGACTCGAGTCACCTTTGGCCTTCATAATAGAGAGGCGCCCACATTTCGGTATAATTGTTCCCTTTATTTTACAGATCCAAGGTGTCAACCCCATCATCCTCTTTGCTCCGGTCCATGAAGGTGCCAGCGCGAGCATACCTCGGGATGTTCAAAGGCGCCAGCGAAGTGACCTTGAATAACCTTTGTGATAAATCCAAATTCAGTGCTAGAGAAGTTGTATTGTTCTCAGTGCTTGAAAGGGCTCTGAGTCCGATGAGCTCTCTCTGCTTTCGGGTTAAGGGCAAATCCACGCACTGATCCTGTGGCCGAAATAGCTCAACTGCATTTAATATGATTGTAAGTACCATTAGCCATGATAAATAGGATGAATACTCGTGAATCAAGAACATTGCAGTTTTGAAGAGATTGGCGACTCCGGATGATGAGAAAAGCCTAAAAGACTTGACGTCAAACGTCACTTGAGATGATTGGAAGTATATTTGAGTCAATTTTGCCGAGATGAGTAAATAGGTTTGCCAACTGAGAAGTCTGATTACGTTGCACCGTAGGGTTCTGAATTGTAGCTCCTTGCTCACTTGCCTAGATAAAGCTTCTGTCACAACAGGGCTCGACCACATCCCCGTGGGTTTAAATTTGAGGCAATGCTCGTCGTCGCTTAGATCCCCACGCTCCTCTATTTGATTGGCAATCATTGTTTCACCAGACACAATAATTGGGTTCCTTACTCGGGCTGGCAAAAGATTCCTGAGCATTTTGTTTGACGTGGCTGATCTTGGTTCTCCTAATGATACGCACAGCGTTGCACTTTCGACTTTCGTATCGAAAATCTTACCGACGAAGTCTTTTCTCATGGAGGTGAATGGCGCGAGGATTTGATTTTCCTGGTTGTTATAGATTGGTTGCCTCATATTTTCCCCCAAGTTGAAGCTAAGTAGAAACGAATTCCTACCTTCGAAAGCAGCAGGTTCAGTACACTGCGTGGCATCACTCGGAAAAAAGCCCAAATGTGTGTTAACCTCTTCGAGATTTCTCTTCTTCGACATGTCAAGTTTTGCAAAGGTAATCTTTGAATGTAAAGATGATGCGTGGTCAAGCCGAGCGGATGGATGGGGCGGTGTGTCGAATCTGAATTCCTGGCGCGCGTTATCACTTCTTTACTCAATGGAGGTTGTGCATTTGGGCGGATCGGGTTGTTTGAGATGATCTCAATTTGCGAGAGTCTTCGCACGGGCCCCGAACCCCGTCTACCCTCCGAAGCAAATTTTATTCAAAATAAAGGCTAACCCTAAGGAGAAAAATGCAAGTTTTTTTTTGGGCGTCTATACTGACTTTCGTCTTCGCAAACTTCATGAAATTCTTTACATATCTTCTATGAGGTTAATTTGTCTGCCATTGCGACCTGTCAACTGCACATCCAATGGCAACCGAAAGGTTCTCAATGCGTTGTGAAAACCCTTTCATCCAAAAAAGGCAAAGTTTTAAATTACATGTGTGGTGATATCTCAACAAGTCAAATATTAGGCACAAAATCCGACAATTGAAAATGGTTATAGAAGCATTGGAATTTGCTCAGGCACTTATTTTGATAGTTTGGCTGTCCAAATGTGATGCTGCGAATTTTTGTCGTCGGTCAGAATCACTGCTCAATTTACTTGATCAAAAATTATAGGAGCATCGAGCCTGTTCTTTCAGAGAGCTGAGGAGAGCATCTGGTATGTCATGGCACAAAGACTCTGAAGGATTCCCAGCTCAGTCAGGACAGTTACGTGACTAAGAATCCAAAGAGTGGGTTTTAAATGCTCGAGCAGAGCCCGAATATTCTCGTTGAGCTTGTAATTTGATTACTTAAAAAGCCATCGACACCACTGAGAAGAAAACTACAAAATTTTTTCCGTGGATAGTGTGGAAGATTTGTGAACATATACCTAGATTCTTGTCAGGGACCCCATAGCGATCTAGCGCTCTGGTGTTCATTTGGATGACAATCTAACTATCCTCATTAGTCATGGTGATGACCAAGTCGGTTAGTAAGCAAGCTGACAAATTTGCGACCGTTGGTCTTCTAATTAGTCAGCATTTGTCAGATAGTCTCCTAGACCTACTATCAGGATTCTACATATATAAACCCCTTCCCACGATATTTCATTGATGGAAAAAGGTTAGCTTTGACTAGATCACTTTAATGCATACGACAATCCCCTAGCCGGGTATCATGCATCTAACAATTCTCCTCAAAATGGCCATGCTCAAGCGGCGCCACCGCCTTTAATTTAGTGACCTTGCCTATCTGAGCAAATTGAAAACATTCATCCACTTCTCAGTGCGTGCGCGTAGCTGGTGGGAAAGATTGAATCCAAAATGCAATTTCTTCAGAATCTCGACTATCTTGCTCTCCTGATACGTGTATTCTATTTTTTTTTTTTTTTTCGCTGAGCTTTAGCAATATTTGAAGGTTGTGAACTGCAGATATTTTTCGGAATATATTCGAAAACATTTTCTGCCAACGTATATAGAAATTACGGGCTAAAGATTGCAATATGATAGATGGAAGCATCGGTTCTGGCCAGTGGATGCCAGCACCACTTCTCGAGGATACAGCCATTCCTGAAAGATCTTTTCTTGCAATTGATGATAATCACTCGCATATAATCATTTTACATGTCAGTGGGCCGTGGGTTGTGTTTTCTCAAGGGCTCGTGATCGCAGCTCACTTGACAAGGCGACAAGACGTACATTTTCTGTAACTCCTGGTTCCCGAGATAACCTTAGAATATCTAGAATTCTATTTCTGTCGTTATGGACTCGAAATCTTTGTCAGTCATTTTACAAATCAAGCGCATAGTAGTATTATTCATACTGACAAAGATAATAAGGGTAGTTAAATGCTGCCGCTTCATAATCGATCCTGAGTATTATCTGAGTCGGTCTCGTTGAGGAGGCAGTAACCCTCAGCACCATCGGCATCTTTTCATCTACCTAAACTTTCCAAAACCTTGGTCCGCTCTAGACATATGCATTATTCAATGGAGTCAGGAAACCTATGTCGAACCCTACTAGCGAGAAGGGGTCCCTTTATGAGTCGTCTCAGAATCCCAATGACTTCGCTCCGCTTAAAGTAGAGCTTACAGGAGCCATATTTTGTAAATAATAGGAGTTCGCTAATACTTTACCTAGCTTCGTTTCCTTTGTGATACAAGAAGTTCTGTCAATTACACTTCGAGGAATTGTCTTCAGGACTGTCACTGGCTAGCGTATTGCGTATAGTTTCGATGCTCGCTTTGTGCGGAATGGACTTCAACAGATCTTGGTTGGACCCGTTTTGAAATCCGTATAGAAAGATCACCTTGGCCCATATTCCGATTACTTTGTTGATTTTTCATTTGGCATAAACTGATGAACGAGAAATCCGAAAGGGTGAATCACCTACGAAAGGAATCCAAGACTTCGCCATTGGAGTCTCTTGTCGCCGGCTCGATTTCTGGTGCCGTAGCGAGGTATGTGATACTAACACTGTAACTGATCCGCTCCATACTAACAATAAAGAGCAGTGACAGCCCCATTGGATACTATCAAAATTCGATTCCAGCTACTGCTGATGCGCGATGATGGCGCTTCGGGAATGGATCTCGTTCAAAGGCTATTAAGAAACGAAGGCATATACGCGCTCTGGAAAGGAAACGTCCCAGCAGAGGCTTTGTACATTTTGTACGGCGCGTCTCAATTCACGTCTTACACAATCCTCAATAAGACGTTTTTCGACTTTCAACTTCGCTATCAATATTCTTTGAGCCAACCCATGCACCTGCTTTTTGTTGGCAGCTGTACAGGCTTGATAAGTACAATCATCACTTATCCATTCGACCTTCTAAGGACACGCTTAGCGGCGAGTGAATCAAGAAATCTCCTCCCATTGACAGCTGTTTGCAAAAGCATACATGCGAAATATGGATCTTCAGGATTTTTTGTGGGCATGGTACCCTCTCTTCTTTCGGTGACTGCCAGTTCAGGGCTCTTCTTCGGATCATATGCTTTGGCGAGAGACGCAGTGGAAGAATTCAACAATACATCTTCAAAGAAGATTAGCGGTGTGGAAGCTATCTGTGGTTTTTTTGCTGGAATAGTATCCAAAGCTGTCACATTTCCTTTGGATACAATTCGAAAACGCATGCAAGTGACTCTGAATAAAAAAGCCCTTAAAATGATAGTCGATCACTACAATGCTTACGGCTTTTCGAATTTCTATAGGGGTTTTGGTGTCAGTCTTCTCAAAACAGCACCTACTAATGCTATTTCGGTCGCTGTGTATGAGTACGCGCTATCGAGCATACGTGCGCTCAGTCTGACTATCTGATTGTTACTATTGAAGACTGCTTCTCCCACTTAGAAACATTCAGACCTTGTCATCATTATTAATGGAGACTTCCTATTATCAAGCTCGAAATAGGATCATGTCTTCGCGACCAGGAGATTTTTCATGTTGCTGCAGATGATGAACTTCATCAGCAATAATGCTTGTCGAAGGGCAGTTTCCCTCCATTTCGTTTACCAATTCATCGTATGTTCCATTTACCCTGTACTGCTCAACTGATTTTGCGAAACGACGAGGCAGCACATACTCTCGGTCCTTATCAGACATGGCATAATCTGCGTCGATACTCTCACTGTCGCCACGCCCTAGATCAGGAGCAATAGATTCTCTGTTTTGCTGATTCAGTGGAGAGCCTTTTCTCGAAAAATGATCAAAAGTAGGCTCTAGATTGCTTTCCGCTTTCTTCATTGCCACTGAACCGCTTGCAGAACAAATCTTGTCAGGCTCAAAAGCAGACTCGTGTACAATCTTCCCTGGAGCTTGTGTATCATCATTATCAAGCTCATTCACGACCTCAGTAATTCCGAAATTCAACCTTTTCGGAGACTTCGATTGGCCATGTATGTGCAGTGATGATTTGTTCCAAACTATCGACTGCTCACGTGCTCTACCCTGTTCGGGGTATTGTAAACTTTTTGAGCAAAGATTGTTTTTGATGGGTACCTCTTGTCTTTTTCGGATCGTTTGAAGCAATCTTTTGACATAAAATGGTTTTTCGACAGATCGCAGATTCACTCTGAACTTTGACAAACTCTGAACTGACGAGCTGGCGGGATTATCCCGCCGTATAGAAGTACTCTGTTCAAAAACACCGGGAGATATTTGAAATGTTTTAATAGACATAATAAGTTTTTGTACTCTTACTTTGGAGACGCTCGACTTAAGTTCGGCAGTAAGAAATTTCTGAGATAAGAGGTGATTGCCTTGGGGAGGAATAACATTTGTACCTACATCATTTGACTGCCTTGCATACCTTGTGGTGTGGTACTTATTAAATGCGATCACATCACTTAGGCAGTTTCTTGGTAAACCTTTGTGTGGCTGAAAATACTTGTCACAAGCTATTTCACATCTCCTCGGAGACAAGTTCGCGTCACAATGAGAGTTATTATGCTTAGCCTTATGCTGTGACTCACTTGTTTCACCGATGAAAAATGGAATTTCCTGCTCACTTTCAATCAAAGCTAAATCACCGAAGCACGTCAAAACATTCTTGAATGTTGTAGATTCCTCACTATAACTTCTTTGCAATTCGTCCCTGACGGACCTATGCTGAGAAAGCCATTCGGTAGATTCAACGAAAGTTTCGAGAAGATAAGCCTCTGGTGAAGTTAAAATTTCAATCAAGCCAGTCATTTCAAACATCAAGGACACTTCACGCTTGCAGCCTTTGGCCGAAACGAGGACGGGTTCACCAAACAATATATCGTGTCGGTTTGCATATAATCATCTCAAGAAGAAGCCTCATTGCCTGATATAAAAAAGGAGCTTCATTATCGAGGGGCTGACTGCATAGGGGCCCAATTTTCACCGACTGACTGAATTACTGTAAACACTGGTCACACTGCCATCATGATCGCTGGTATAACGCCGGCCGGTTAAGGGTCGCTGAAGCACAGCTGGCACAGCTAGCACAGCTAAAACCAACGATTATTTGGTTTGCAGGCAGCTCCCTTTCCAACCCCATATGTCCCGCGATTGCGTGCCTTTAGATATCACGAATACGAGACTAACAAAAAAACGAAGAAAAGAGAGAAGGTGAACATAGTATGTAGAATTAACTTAGGACATAAATTGCGTAAATTCTCACAACCTTGTGCTGATAAATGTCGTGGGGGAAAATCGATGAGGTCTTTTTCTTAAAGAGTGTACATTTCTCAGCGAAGCGACTCGGGCGGGAGCTGCTTCAACCTGGTACACTAATGTGACTCAGCAAAAGCATGGAAGAAGCCCACAAAAACAATAGACGAGTTTGAGTATGAGGTGCGTTATTGGGAAGAGATTCATTAAGATAAAGCGGAAATGAAATTTTAGCACCAAAATTAATCACCAACGTTCAGCTTTCTTAAGCACATATTCTCGTCACAGGTGAAGAAAAACCAGGACCTGATCTAGAAGACTATGGATGGCTTCAAAATGACGTGATGTAAATTGAATATGTCAGCACTATGACGCCCCTACATTCGAATTTCGTGCCACTCGCCATGCAAGCATATACAAGTGAATAATTGCTAGAGAGTATTCTGATTGTCTCAGAAAACATTTGCACATATCTTAGGAGCGTATATCTGCATCAGACTGGAAAAAGGTTGTCTGACTCGATCCAGCCAATGTTTGAGATCCTTCAAAAATCGTCGATAGCTTTTAATAGCGCAGAATAATATTAGCTGGATGAACATGTTTTGAACCTCTATTTAGCTAGATTAACCCTTGAATAAAACTAACCGAGCCAACATCCTAAGAACCATTCTTTTTTTATTTTCGTTAGTCATGTATTCGTACTATATATAGGCACGCAATCGCGGGACATATGAGGTTGGGAAGGGCGCTGCCCACAAACCCAACCATCGTTGGTTTAATTTTGCTAGCTGTACTTCGGCGGTCCGTTACCGGTCCGCGTTGACCTGCTATCAGTGATGGCAGTCTGATCAGACAGGGACCGGGGGCTAATTACTAGCACCCTGCAGGTCTTAGCTGGCCGGCTAGGCCGTTAAGTGCTCATTGCTGAGCATGTCCCGTCTAGCGGCCAACTCTGTAGCCTCTTCAAGGTATAGACATAAGTAGAACTGGATACCCAGCGTATCTGTGGACCCAGTAAATCAGTACTCAATACATTATGGATTATAAAGTACCATTTAACGTTCACGAACTGGTGTTCGAAGCTATTGGACCAAACACACATCAACTGGTGTTTGAGACTATCGGACATAACACATTACATATAAACCCTCTTCTGGAAGAATTCTGATATGACTCAAGTCCGATTCCAGACTCAATTTACCATGTGTAGCATATTTTGCTAAACACCTTGACCAATATGCCAGCAAGAAAACTACGATGTGCGTTTCTTATCTTCACTTTTTTTTTGCTTGCAGGAAGATTTAAAAGATTAAATAGTGAATCTCGGATTTTTCAGAGCGTCTTTTGACTTTTGTTACAAATGGAAAGGCAGCGCTCATTTAATGAAAGAGCCTAAACCCACACGCTGTGTTTAAATTCTAAAAGTGTCCTCGATTCATTAACTTTCTATCGCATTGAAATATTCCAGGACACAATCAAATACTGTACTCTTGAAAAATATGATCGAAGCAGTCGGCTTCGTCACCATCGTTTTGGTCGGGACTCGGAAGGACAAAGCCTAGGGGCGGTGGTGCACATTGCAAACCTCTAAAGCCCGCGGTTGGATTGGGTTTTTTGTAATTTGCAAGCTATTGAGTTAGATCAATCATTCCTCCGGCGGCGAGGGTTCCCGCGAACCTTATCTACCCGCCGGAGCAATTTTATTCTAAAAAAATAGACTATCCTGGAAAGAAATGACGTTAAATGTATTTTCTGTTTTTTTGGGCGTCTTTCCTGAAATTCTTGGAGTTCCCTGGCGATCAACTGACAGTCGTGGCACAGCCATTTTCCAGATGTACGGATGTGTTACCAATTTACGTTGACTTTCGCCATCCGATCACTTTAACAGAAAAAATTCCTTACAGGGACAATTTCGGTGCCATTTCGCAAAACATGTCCGAATTGGTTCAGAACTCTGACATTCGGAAAGCGGATCTCTTGATACCAAAGCTGCTTTTGACGCGCTTGTATGTCTGGCCTTTCGGAATTGCCTATCCAATTTTTCTCCAGGTTTATTTCAGACATTATGACACTTACATTGGGGGCTCAGAATGGACTTTTGTCTACTTAATGGCGATCATTTCTTTGAACTTGTTGATTTGGTTGATGCCTCATTGGAATCTCGATATTGATGCAAAATTTAATTACGTATCTGTTCCCAGTGTGTCCGAAGCATCGCATGTTAAGATCACACCTGCTCCAAACTCAGGCATAGGTGAGATTTGTGAGATTCAGAGAGAAGCTTACTCTGATGGTGAAACACAAGTTTCATTTTTGTATCAAAAAAGGCGCCATTTGCTCGAAAAGTCAAGTGGAAAATTTTCTCCGCCGAAATTCCAGATTGATGAGTTGCCAAAAATTTCGCTTTTTCAAGAGCACACAGGCTTGTCCGGTGATTTGAGCAAGAAGATTAGAAACTATGGGCTCAACAGATTTGATATACCAATTCCAACATTTTTGGAGTTGTTTAAAGAACATGCAGTGGCTCCATTCTTCGTTTTTCAGATCTTTTGCGTGGCTTTGTGGTTGATGGACGAGCAGTGGTATTATTCTCTTTTCTCATTGTTCATGTTAGTATCTTTTGAAATGACAACTGTCTTCCAAAGAAGAACCACTATGAACGAATTTCAGAGTATGGGTATCAAACCCTTTTCCATATACGTTTTCAGAGACGAGAAATGGAGTCAGGTTCAAACCGATGAATTATTGCCGGGGGACATTGTTTCTGTAACGAGAACCAGTGAGGAGAGTGCGATGCCCTGTGATCTTCTTTTAATCGATGGTAGCGCAATTGTGAATGAGGCTATGTTATCGGGAGAGTCGACACCATTGTTGAAAGAATCCATCAAACTTAGACCATCGGATGATTACATACAACCGGATGGTATAGACAAGAACTCAATGTTGTATGGAGGAACCATGGCTTTGCAAGTCACTGCTCCTGAAGATCCTTTCATCCCCGTGGCTCCAGATAACGGTGCATTCGCATACGTTTGCAAAACTGGTTTCGAAACCTCGCAAGGATCTTTGGTAAGAATGATGATTTTCTCCAGTGAAAGAGTTTCTGTTGACAACAAAGAGGCCTTCTTCTTTATTTTATTCTTGTTAATTTTCGCTATTGCCGCCTCGTGGTATGTTTGGGTAGAGGGAACGAAAATGGGCAGAATACAATCTAAATTGATTTTGGACTGTATTATTGTCATTACCTCTGTGGTTCCACCCGAATTGCCAATGGAATTGACTTTGGCTGTGAATTCTTCTTTATCTGCATTGCAGAAGTACTTCATTTACTGCACCGAACCATTTCGCATACCATTGGCCGGTAGAATTGATGTTTGCTGCTTCGATAAAACTGGCACACTAACTGCCGAAGATCTTGTTTTCAAAGGATTGGCTGGCTTGAAAAAAGACAATGTGTCCCATCTTTACTCTTGCGAACAGGCTCCCGAGTTCACTGCTCATGTTTTGGGGTCGGCCCATGCATTAGTCAAATTGGACAACGGCGATGTAGTCGGAGATCCGATGGAACAGGCAACTTTAAAAGCTGCAAATTGGACCGTGGGTCTCAAAGACAGTGTGGAAAGGTCAAGAGAGGAAGGCATTGAAGTCATTAAGGTCTTACGTCGGTTTCAGTTTTCCTCAGCTTTGAAAAGGTCATCCGCCATCACTGCCATCAGCACTATGCCTAACAAGAAATTTGTTGCGGTGAAGGGAGCCCCTGAAACGATACGTAAGATGTTGGTGAATGCACCTGAGGACTATGAAAGTTGTTATAAATCCTTTACTAGGGCTGGGTCACGCGTTTTGGCATTGGGATACAAGTACTTGGACACCAATGTGAAAATATCTGAAATTGACAGAGGCGAAATTGAGTCAGAATTGCTCTTTGCAGGTTTCATTGTATTTCACTGCCCATTGAAGAACGACGCCATAGAAACGATCACTATGTTGAATGAATCTTCCCACCGCTGCGTCATGATCACGGGAGACAATCCCCTCACAGCATGTCATGTTGCCAAGGAAGTCTCTATTACAACCAAAGATGTTTTGATTTTGGACTTCCCAGAGGATCACCATGGCGTGACAAAGGAGCACAACTTGACATGGAGAAACGTAAATGAATCAATCATAGTTCCGTTCAAAAGCAGTGACCCTATTGATCTTCTGTTTCTTGAGAAGCATGACATTTGTATTACTGGATTTGCCTTGAGTCATTTGACGGATCATCCACAAATCATCGATTTGTTGAAGCGCACCTGGGTCTACGCCAGGGTTTCTCCAGCTCAAAAAGAGTTTGTCTTGACGTGTTTGAAAAATGCAGGCTACAGTACGTTGATGTGCGGAGACGGCACCAACGACGTTGGTGCCTTGAAACAAGCTCACATTGGAGTGGCTTTGTTGAACGGAACCGAGGAAGGAATGAAAAAAATTGCAGAAAATCGGAAAATCGAAACTATGAAATCTGTTTATCACAAACAGGCTCAACTTATGGCTAATTGGCTGAGGCCACCACCGCCGGTTCCTGCTCTCATCGCCCACTTGTATCCACCTGGACAGTACAACCCACATTACTTGGCCACTTTAGAGAAAAGGGGTGTCGAGATAACCCCGAAGATTCGCCAGAATGTTGAGATCGCCAAGAAAGATGGCACCCTTCCAATTGAATTCATTAAGGATGACAAGGGTAAGCCTGTATCAGCATCCGACTTTGCAGACGGAATTATGTCGTCTATGAACTCTGGGGAGGATGAGGATGAAGTGCCCACCTTGAAGTTAGGAGACGCCTCCGTTGCTGCTCCTTTCACATCGAAATTGTCCAATGTCCTGGCTGTGACCAATATTATTCGTCAAGGCCGGTGTGCTCTTGTTTCCACAATCCAAATGTACAAGATTTTGGCGTTAAACTGCTTGATATCAGCCTATTCATTGTCCGTATTGTACCTAGCAGGTATCAAATTTGGAGATGGACAGTCGACTGTATCAGGAATTTTGTTGTCTGTTTGTTTCTTCTCCATTTCCCGCGGGAAACCACTCACTAAGTTGAGCAAAGAGCGTCCTCTGAGTGGCATTTTTAATATCTATATCATGGGTTCGATCTTAGGGCAATTTGCAGTGCACATCACTACCTTGATATACATCACTCGTGAAATCTACATTCTAGAGCCTCGTGAAGCTCAGGTCGATTTGGAAAAAACTTTTACACCCTCGTTATTGAATACCGGCATGTTTTTACTCCAGTTAGCTCAACAGGTGTCAACATTTGCTGTGAACTATATCGGCTTACCGTTTAAGGAAGGCATCAAAGACAATAAGGGCATGTATTATGGCCTTTTGGGTGTTTCGGCTCTTGCTCTTATCGGTTCGACAGAATTTATGCCTGAATTGAATGAGGCAATGCAATTTGTCCCCATGTCGACGGACTTTAAATTCAAATTAACAGGAAGCATCATTCTTGACTTGGGAGCCACATGGGCGATCGAGATTGTCTTGAAACATTTTTTCATGAATTCTGGAGCCGCGGATATCGCTCGAAGAGCTTAATGCGTCATGGAATCACAAGTAACCCATATCATTCAGCACTCCGGTATCTACAAACGGATAGATGACCAATTATAATATGGCTTGTATTATTGAAAGATCGCGCTCTCTGTCTAGCAGAGAAATTCTCAACGCGTGTATTGCGCACGCGCTTAAAATTTCGATCTTTTCTGGCAAAGCAATCGCTAGCTCATTAAATACATCATTGATCTCTTTACTGCTCATGGGGCTAGAGAGCGAATCCTTGACTATAGATAAGATTTTTTCCATGGGAATCGTCTTGTACAGTTTTCGTTTGTCAGGAGATCGTAGGCATAATTCGAAAAGTATATCATACACTGGTGGTGCCATGCTTCTGATGTAAAGTGAATAATTTTCCTTCATGGAAGTTCTCGCCAGTGCAATTTTGCTTTTCTCCTTTAGCTTAATGCGCTCTAATAATGAAAGCCCATCTATCAGCTTGATCCGCTCGTGACGGGAATCTCGCCGATTGTTTGATAGATCCCTTTTATCTATTCTAAACTTGCTTTTCAGTGCGCTCGGTTCAGTCGATGCTGAGCACCTAGGAATTTTGGGCTTGACTTTGTCTAATTTGGCCACATCAACTCCCTGAGCTCCTATCAGGTCATTCATAGCCTTACTTAGATGACCTTCCAGGAGAGGGACTGCAACATCCGAGAGTTTGGTTCGGGGCGGAATAGCGAGACAGGATGAGACAAGCTTTTCGAAAGCTGTTTTACGGCTGGAAAGTAATGCTCCGAACTGAAGCGGAGATGTGCCTTTGGGGCTGCATAATCCGTACTCGAGAGACTCCGGGCCAAATCGGACAACATGATAGATCTGTGGATCATAAGCCAAAATCTGCTCAACGAAAGCCTTATCAACCCGTCTTTTTGTGAGAAGGGTGGCCTTCGCACAAAGATCCAGGACTTTGGGCACAGTTGTGCTGCTGGCGTAGTGGACACTTAATAAGCTGTCCAAAGCACTGAATACGGATAGGAGCTTTTCATTAGAAATGCTTTGCTCGTACACCATGAGAGGCTAGTCCGATCGATTCGAGCTTTTATAGGAAAATCACTTAAGCCTTCTGGCTGACAGGATCGGAATATGCGTGATTGAAGAATGTGGGTTGACCACTTCACTCCACGAACTCATCACGTGATATTCCCGATTTAGGTCCGCGAGCAAATAATTTTCATCTCCACACCTGATACCCACCGAAATTCATTTTGGCTGGGACACCAGATGCCTATAAGGACACACGGGTTGAGTTGTCTGTCTTATTGATACCAAGAAATGAATGCATCATTAAAGCAAATCGACAAAGATATACAGAGATTTCATACGACACGCAAATTGCGATCACATTGACGGACTGTGAGTATCAACAACTCCGTCTTTGCTTTGCTCACTACAGATTAACCTCCATATAAGAATTTGTTCTGCAGGCCATAAAGTTTGAAATATGATCAAAATCCTTGAGAGTGTACAGAAATAAGGTCTATATGCAGAACATCAACTTGTCGAAGTACATTGAACATCTCTGCGGACCACTTAGGAGCTGCGGGGGCACCAAATGCAGTCCAAGGTGACTGGCGCTTGCGATCATACAAAAGGTATACATCAGAGTCCTTCTCCAGTTGGTCAAGGGTGACCACCTTGTCATAGTCATCCTTGTTGGATACTGATTTCTCCTTGGGTGGAGAAGACTCAACGTCCACAGCTTCATCATCCGAGCTGCCCTCGTCTGAGCTCTGCTATACTAGTAGAAACTATACTTACAATGATCCTGGTTCAGAGATGGTTCAGGCCCACCACTCAAGTGGTTGGTCCCTACGTCCATGTGTGGGTATTCTTGTTCTAAATATCACTGATCTCATTCTGATTGCATGTGTTCCAATAATGATCCTCATTATTTCTCAGAATTTCCTCAGGGAATTCCCTCGCACATTCATATCCCGAGTAAGAAAGTCTACAGTCTCGTATCATCATCCACAGTAGGGGATATATGAAACGTACGAGCACGTGGTAAGAGAATAGGGTCACACAGTGTCACCCCATCACACATGTGTGGTATGCATGCGCCCTTTTTCTCAACACAACTGAGTAATCAAAATATTGTGTGAGTGACTTGCCGTTCCTCAATAATGCTTATACTAAGAAAGCCCTTCTCAAATTCGCATTCAGAGGGCTAGACAGCCGAACCGTAACTAACGCATTGGGTAACAGCAAAAGCTGTTTCACTTCGGTGGAGTCTCCTGTTAGCATACCTTAAGCATCTTCTAAAAACTGATACTCTTCCAAGAAAAGCTAATTTCAGCCTTAGCCATGTGAAAGCAAAAGCAAGCCGAAAACACGTCCTCATATTTGTAGCTTGTAGAATAATTTGGATTTATCCGTTGAATGACTGTTCTGACACAAAATGCATTCCAGATCCATCGTATTCATGATGTAGTAATCGCTATTGTGAAAGAGACGCCAGACAAGCACAAAGAAAGCCTCAATCTCACTCATGTACTGAGTTGAGGACCAGATAAGCGGTGAGATGCATGGAACTCAAAATCTTGAAAGAGCGAAACAAAATTTGATTTATGAAGCAGTTAAGTTAACATCTCCAAATTACTAGCAGATACAATAATCATACAAATAGGGTAATGAAATGTCGAGGCAACAAAGCTTTCCAATGCGTATTTTTTTATTTTTGTCTGATCCATCTGATGAAAGGACTAAAAGTATAACGAAGTCATAGAAAACCTCTCACCAGCTCCCAAGAAACGTACCTAGTGTCGAACTCGGGTCACCTCACGCCGTCACTGGAGAATAGGAGATCTCTCGAAATCAAGACTCCCTAATAATTTATCTCCGCATTACCTTTCAGATACATCCTGAAAACAGCAGAACTTTCGAAATTGGTCTAACGGGATTTCATAGTATTTGTTACATGACGCCCGATCATATGTCGCAAACGACCTCTGTCTAAATTCGAGAACAGATATCGCTGTCACATGAAAGTGGAAATCTGGGCGCATCTACAAAACACCAACTTCTTCACTTATGTTGCCTTTGATGATCAAAAGATATATGTAGACCAGCGTTGGGAAATGGCCCAAAAACGAATGAAAAAGCTTAGTCTTTCACATGATGTGAAAAGGACGGAAATAATCGACAGAAAGTAACATGATGTAGGCCCGTTCGAGCATGTAATTGAGGACAGAGCGACGAGGAGGAAGAGAATAATTTCCTTCTTTAAGGATTCGGTGATCACTCTAAGCTGAGTCCGTAAAAATTAGTTGCTAAAATACAAATCAAGAATAGAACCGAAGTCGCGTTCTAATAGATTAAGAGTCAAATACATATACCGCTTGGGCAGGTACGCAGACCGCCGGCGGAACAAAACCATCGAGAATCTGTGTAAAGTGATTAACCACGATCACCATGTCAGAATTCGATTCATGCTCGAAAAGTGAATTTGAGCCGGTGGCTTCTGCTCATAAATGGCCGTAGATTCACGATGAGTTTATCAAAAATTCTAGTATTTTATTGTATTTTCCGACTGAAAATAATTTCGGGATAAGATTTTTACAAGTGTGTATGCCTGACGTTATTTGAATACATTGGTAAATTGAAACGCGATTATCTTGTTTGCATAAATTGATGACAGATGTGAATTGAAACGAATCTACTTTCGAGGTAAAGTCCTTTTCAGCTTTCTACTCTAATACACTTAGTATAGGTTTTAACAGATCCTCACACTGACTATCTTTTAATGCCCGACCTAAAGTCAGGTTAATTGAATAGTCAGGTTAATTGAATAGCCATGAATCATTTAAACACGCCAATTGAAGATTGCTTTTTCAATTATTCAGCGAAACTTTTATTCGAGTTTAGACAAAATCAAATTGAATCTTTTGATTTTTTAGATCTTACTGACAAAATCTTGGGTCTGAATCAATAACACCGTTTCAGAGAACAAATGAGATTTGTTGACTAGAATTTAAATTTGAATTAATATGCGTCATTATCCACACTGATTAGGACAAATTCCTCAACTTGATTTTGCCAAACTGAGATAACTATTTTGGTCTTAGTCGTTTTAATCCTCGGATACTTGAATCTTTATATTTGTAGCTCGACGAAAGTCTTATCATTTGGCTCCTTCTGATTTCGTTATGATGCTGTAGACTTGTCTAGAATATTTTGAATGTTTTGTAGATATGTAGAATAAAAGAATCAAAGGGTGCGGCTACCTAAGTACGCCTCGAATCGCGAGATTTAAAGCGGCTATTGAGCGAGACGCACCCAGCGGGTCGATGACAAATTTTCTACATTTTAACAAGGGCGTGCCAAGAGGGGTTGCTTTTGCCATTGTGACGGCGTGAGCTGACCCGAGTTCGACACTAGGTACGTTTCTTGGGAGCTGGCTAGAGGTTTTTCTATAATTTCGTTATAGTTTTAGTCCTTTAATCAGATGAATCAGCCAAAAACAAAAATGCAATCTTTTCTGAGAGCCAAAACTGTGAAAAGCTGTCTGCACAACTTCCCAACGGGGGGACATCGAATATAAAGGTTAAGACCGAAAGATACTTTGAATGGT
The DNA here is from genome assembly GCA_030564885.1 of Metschnikowia kofuensis (nom. inval.). NCBI lineage: Eukaryota > Fungi > Ascomycota > Pichiomycetes > Serinales > Metschnikowiaceae > Metschnikowia > Metschnikowia kofuensis (nom. inval.). The sequence goes on from JAJLZY010000001.1 coordinate 209,060, forward strand.
AAAAGTAGAGTAAGAGAGCACAGAGTATAAATCAAGCGTGAAAGGGCGTTCAGAGAATGAGTAATGTCTATCGGCTGAGTAGAAGATACTCCTCAAACCTGGATTTATGAAACTGGATCGATCATTCCTTGTTCGTTACTGGAAAAGATCATATCTTGAGGTGATATCTCAAGAGATGCCTCAAATTTGGTTTTTACATACAATGAAGAATGTTTTTCTCACTGACGGTGACTAAGTCGCTTTAATAATATGCGGATTGTGGGAGTATTTCAAGGGTATAAAAAATATATCAAGTCAGAACATTCTATAGAAGCCGGTTTTGAAATATTAAGACTAGATAGTAATTTGAAGAAATCTCAAGTCTCATGGTTTTCGACTCGTCACGTAATTGCTAATGCATCAATCCACGCATTAATCTTCTTTCAAATCATGCATCTGCTCTTTAAAGATATCGGATTTACAAATGGAGAAACTCTTTGTCGTTCTGAAAATTTATTGAGATTCGTGTTTATGCTGCTTGATCGGGATGGTTGCGTTCTTTATGGGATTGCATTCAACATGAATGGCTAGCCAGTGCTGTCAAGCCTGTTGCGCAATATTATTTGTCATTAATTGCCATGCTGCTTATAATATTTATGTTTGTTGCATTATTATTTCTTAGTTCTGATTATATAATGAATCGATCGAGGTCTAGTGATCATTATGTGTCTGCTATACTAAGACATAGTAACTGCAGATTTAAAATCAATTATTATCGGAGCCAGCTCTTGTGAGCGTAGAATCGGATATTTCGGGAATAGTTGATGCAATTCTTGTGGTTTTATTTCGATATTAGTTGCGAAAGTTATGAAATCGAATTCGGGATTTTGATACTTGCATTACCCGGGTAAAATTCGCTGTTGTACTAAGCTACTTAAAGCCCAGATGAAGTTTACTTTTTTACATCATTTTTCTGAACTTGTTTAGGGTGAGGTGAAATACCCTCAATCCTATCGCTACTAATCGTCTCGGGCATGAAATCTACCCTGTCTCATTCGGTCTCATTATTATTAATTGCAATCGTAACATGCTTCTTCCGCAGAATTGGTGTTGTCCTTGTGCAACTAGATTTTGGTGTAGTACGACCGGAGAAATCCTTTTGATGTAATCGATAACTGATTATCGATAGTGATCCTTCTGACAATGGATACCAATGATTTTGCAAAATGGCCACAAATCATCACGCCACATTTAGGTTAGTGAAAGCTAATTTTGAATCGTTTAGCCCACAAATGCACGAACTACGAGATTACTCAAGGTATGGATAGCGTTGAGTGCGAGGTAGTTTCTTGCAATGCAATCGTGATTTGCTGCTACTATTGAGCTCAACTATATATATTCTTTGACAATCTATCAGATCAATTTCCTTCCGGACGATGAGCGGTGAGTGCCCACCTGACTGTAGAATTCATCAGCCAATAACACATATCATGGCGAGATATTGTGAAAGATGCTTCAAATTATTCGTATGATATTTTTGTATTGTCTGACTGCAGCCAGGTATTGATTAGTGACCTAGGTTGTTCTGGTGCCCTTTGAGACTTAATTTGGTAAATCTTAATGCACATGGCGTGCGATGGACGCTCAAGCAGAAGTTTTCACCAGGAAAAGAATCCTGGGCTTTTCGTCCTCACGTGAATCCTACGATATTTAGTCAATATTGAGTGTACCTTGGTTCGTGTATTACCCTACGGCAGACATCAAAGCGCATCTGGCTGTGTGTCATAAATTCCAAAAGGTAGTCCTTACCTTGTGTCAAGTGGCATTGACTATACTTAAAGATAGAATATGAGTAACGGTAACAAATGGTTTTGAGAGATATTGTAACTTGGAAGACTACCAAGTTCACATGCCGCACGAGTTCATATTTGAAGAATCTGAACAACACTTGAACATTTTGATATAAAGAGCATTTGATCTATAAATGAAGTTACGCGGGTCCTACTTCAGAATTCTCTATTTTACGGCGGAATGTCCCACAGATTTCTTATAGTCTTGAGGTCCCGTGCACCCGTCTTTGAATATCTTTGGCCAATATCATCAAAAGACTTTTTTTTTCCCTCTGATTCATCCTATCTCACGCCTTCACCACGGCAAAGCAACCCTCTTGGCGCGCCCTTGTTTAAACGTAGGAAATTTGTCATCGACCCGCTGGGTGCACACTACGAGTGTAGACCTTTCATAAATTTTCTAAAAAGAGGTTTAGTGCAATTAAGTCTCTAGATCTGTCCTTTTTTCTGTGAACCTGTTTGGTTCCTTTTGGTACTCTGTCATACTTTTTATTACGTATTACATACTCAGATCAAGCTCGTTTTTATTCCGTGGCGTCTTTGGTTTCTGTATTACAATTTTGAGAAGACTTCCAGTCTTTCGATGACTCGTTTGGAATCTAGCGTATGCGTACCAGTTTAAGCCAAACTCTCATAAAAGCTCTTGGCATGAACTGTTTTTACCCTGGAAGCCGTGTGAGCCTCAAGGGATCCGGATAATTCCACTGTAGGCTCTTATCAACCTAAAAGACATCCCATGCCGAGAGGTTGCAAAACGTGCGAAGGGGTGCGCTGGCAAGCAGTAAGGAAGAATGTTGTTTCTTTATATAAACTCAGGGGCCAAATTACTCCTGAGGCCAACAAGAATCAAGAGCCTATGGGTTTCTTCTACGTTTTAGTTCGTGACTGGTAGAAAGTCTTCCTGTAACCATTCTAGGCCAAATTCACTTGTTGTCATGTCACTTTCACTCGTTTAGACGAACCAATCACCTGGTAGATCCGTATCCCAGCAATCCTGGGTGAGCTTTTTTGTTCGAAGATTAGCATTTGAGGCAACACAAACATTTATGTACCCTTTTAGTCGACTGAATCAGTCGCTTAAAGAATTTTGACTTCATCAGCAAAACTGGCCTGGGGAGATTTCGGCTTGTTTTTGCTCATGAATGACCGTTCGAAAAACAAAATCTTCGAAATAAAAGCTCGACACGCGAATTTCGCACTCAGTAGAATTGTGCACTTGATGGTGTTATGCGTATCAAGTAAAGAATGATATAGGCTTTTTTACGAACCGCTGACCCTGTGAGTTTGGCCAAAACAATGAACTCTCCAATCCGCGCGAGCTTCGAACGCTAGATCAGACCTCGGCTTTTTAGCTATTCTTGTTGATGTAGACTCATTATAAGAACTCGGTCTTTTTTGTTTCCCCGAGATCAGCTTTGTGGAAGCCTCAAGAATACTTTCGAGCAGAAGTGCTTTTGAAAAATCAGATATTCGTGTTTGATTGTGGGATCTCATTGCGGAAACTGGTGTGTAGTTTATATAAGCCACAAGCTGTCGATAGCTTTTGAGACTATTCAAGACATCCATCTTGGAAGAGTAGACTTGGTGATATAGCGTGAATGGATAGGGCCCATTTGTTATCAATGGCAATAAGAGGTCGACCCAGCTCATAGCTGCTTCACTTTCTGGCTTCTTCACCGATGCATCGGTGTCGGTTGCTGAAAAGCACTTCGCACTGAGTTCGAAAATCAACATTAGTAGAAAGCTGGGGGGTAGTTTCTCGAGAAGAGGTTTGTATGCTGCAAAAGTTCGGTCAAAATCCTGATTCTTCAAGAGAACTTTACGCAGTAGCAAGATTTTAGCGAGGCGAAAATTTGTGGACAAGTCGTCAGCCACGAGGATCAAATCATTTGTAAGTCGCAGCTCCCCACTTTCCTTCTGGTCATTGGAAAATGGCTCGACGCATTTTGTTTTTGTGAATGCCCTGTAAGCCTTGATTAGACTCACTATATCCAGCTTCGGGCTGCCAGTTCTCAGTTCGGGGACCTTGCTCCATCCAGAGTTTAGCTTACTGAGATCCAACACTGCCCAAAATTTCATATAAAGCCAATCCAATGCGCGCTTACTCAACGCTTGCAATACGCTTAACGATGGTAAATGTTCGTGAGTTGCCCAGTGCCGGATTTCTACAAAGTAATATGGAAGGTCAACGTCCTTGGCCAACACCAGAAGGGCCGCCGCGCATGACCCTTGTTGGTATGGATCAAGAATCCCATTGACAAACCGAACTAATGCCATCGAGTAGGAATTGCGAAGAGAGATATGATGTGCAGCATGAATTTCTCTTTTCATTTTCTTCTTCTTTTGAGGAATGCTGGTATCGGTTTCATCCTCCAACATGGTAGAAACTAACCATGCAGTTGAGTTCAATGCGTGGGGCAAGCTTCCTCTGGACCCCCAAAGGTTCACTGTACGGACAGCCGTTTCTAGAGCACTGGTATCATTGAGGTCTTTGTAAAATAGCTCTCTCACTCGTAAGAGCTCTGCCCTGTCCTTGTAAGGTGTAATCGTGAGAGACATTCTCATTGTGGAGAAACCATTCTCATTGCGGAGAAACGTATCTGTTTCTCTCACCTTCACCGCGCGCGCGTTCGTAGTTGATCGTTCTGCCCTATTGTCAGAGATCTCGACATGTTGCATGGGACTGCACATTGTAAAAAAAAACAACCATAAAGTTTTCTCATGAGAGCGAGAGGACCTTTTGGGGGGTTGATTATATAGTTTCAAGTCAACTCCTCGTATATTTAAACAGAAAACCCTACTTTCATCATTAAATTTGCTCTCGAGCCTGCCAAAAGTGTATGATTAGTTTTTGTGCTTTGAGCGAAAAGTTTTCCTAGTCACCAAATAATAGAAAACATGGAGTGCAACGGGCTGAAACGTTTAAATCCCCTTGACCTTCAGGTCAAGACTTGGCCTAATATTGGGCAAACGAATCGTGATATTCTACATATCATATTATCTCATCTCTCCCATGTTGTTGTTTCCTCGTCAAACTCGTTATGTAACGTCATCGTCGTTAAGAGTGTTGCCTCTCAGCCGAGTTGAAGATATATGTAGTCAAAAAGTAGGTTATCGATAGTATGCGCTTCATTCTAGGCAAATTTCCTCCATTCTGATATCATGTTTAATGCAAGTAAATTGGCCCATTATCTCGATTTCCTCGTAAGTGAACACTACATCTCCCTTAATTTTGTGTTCGTATGGAAACTTAGCGATCAAAGGTGATCTAGAAACTTCGTAAAATCCATCGGACTTGTGTTTCGCGCCATCCCAGCTAATCAACACGACCCCGAAGAAGACAAAAGATAGCCCCATCGACACATAAGTCAATTGAGCTAGAGTCAACACCCCAGTGCGCAACAACAGGTTGAATATAATATCGTTGATCAAGTTGATGAGATTGTACACCAAAAAGCACAATGGATATAAAACTGATGTTGAGATATTTGAAAGGCCCAAGTTGAAAGCTGCAAGTTGCATAGTGATAATGCAGAGAGTCGCCGACAACATAGCAATTGAGATGACATATGTCGACATGCTCCTTGGCGTTGAACGCTCCGAGATTATTCTGAATAGGACGTCCACTATGGACTTCGCGAGAAGAAATGTATGTGCTGTAAGAGCCCCGCTTATGAGACCGTAAAGAATGCCTCTAATGAAGACGAGGCGCAGAAGATCATCTTTTCCTCTGGTCGATAGCTTCCTTACTTTACCTAATGGTCTCGATTGAAACCGCCTCACTTTCGCAGATATCGAACGAATCAAATGTACGCAGATTGCCATGAATACGAATGTTAGTATCAACCATGCGAGAAAACCAGGCTTTAAAAACTTGGCAATTATATCCTGAAAATCCTTATCAGCATTTGTCTCCGTTGGGTTTTCAGTTGGACGTGGACCATTGTAAGCTATAACGAAGGCGCCAACGGCAATGATGAAAGTGCCCCCCACCAAGTTTTTGCTGAAGACTTCCCCAGGTAAGAGCGCACAACTGAAAAAAGAATTGAATATGAGGCCCATACTTTGCAAGGGAGACATGATAATGAGCGGTAAGGTAGTGAGCTGGAATAAGGATCCAAATATGTTTGCAACTATGAACAATGAGAATCCGACGACCCATAAATTTCGCCTGTGTGTGTGTGTGTTACGTGATGGCGCAGTATCCTCGGGCATGCCATTCTCCCCATTCAAGAGCACGACCGACAGATCAGATAGTTCGTGATCGTATGGTATAGTGTGTGACTTGCGCTGTAGTGTGATTCCTAGCGATTGTATTGCTGACAGCACAACAGCAGTCATACATCCGATGATAACTGATGATTTCATCATTGTCGAGTCGACTATCAGCATGAAGTTCAGGTCATGAGGCTTTTTCAGACTTAGAAACTTAGAGATTCTTTGATAATGGTGTCCTTTTTGAGCGCTCTAGAAGCGTAGTAAGTTGTTAAACAGAATAACACCAGAAGGTCTTTAACCTCGCCTCCAACATTAAACCAAACGCCAGCCGTGTATTCTGGGTGGGGTGCACGGATGCTCATTGGATACCGCGCTTTTTTGGGAATCACGGCGCACATAAACGAGGCCTTTCTGCGGCTCTGGTTTCTGCTGTAACTGATACAGTAACTTTTCTTTCTAGGTTCATCTGCATGCCCTTTGCCGTTGTACCCTGAATCCATAGCAAGTTCACTCAGTCCGCAGTGTTCTTTTGAGTCGCTACGTTGTCTGATAACAACTATCCGCGGTGCGTAAAATTTATGGCAGCTATGGAAAAAAATTTAGAAGCTATACTCCAAAAATTTGAATCTCAGTCCCACGAGCTGATCTCGGAGGGTCTTGAATGCTTGGAATCCCTCCTCAAGTCGCTTGAACCTTCGATAAAACATTTCCACCGGTCTGGGATGGCTGATGAAAAGCTTTCTCTTTTCGTGTCACTCCAAAATAGCTTTCTTTACAATTTAACGTCAGGTCTCATTCTGGCTTATCACGTCTTCTCGAAATCAAATGATCGCATGGACGAAGGTGTCGTCATGAAGACTAACTACCTCCTAAGTGGGATGTTACTCATACATCCAGAGTCACGAACTTTGTTCAATCGCAGTCATAATATGGCGCTCATGATTTCGTTCTTGCATGAGCGATCTCCTTTCATTCTGGAACATCTAGCTGGATCGTTCGTTTCGCTTTTTATACATATGTTAATGAAGGACATACGAAATATGCGACTTTTTGAGGCTCAAAGCGGTTGCCAAATTTTAATTCATCACTTAAGTATATCTCCTCTGAACCACGTGAGCCTCGATCAGAAAATGCTACATTTTAAGGTTATCGAATTTTTAATTTTCTATCTTGCAGACGAAACCGAGCTCTTGAACTTACCCCAGAATCGCGGCGCGCACATTATTTCTGTGGGGGACAAAGCGAATTTGTTCCGACCACACTTTGCCGGAATCGATGATATGATCAAAAATTTAGAAGAGTTGAAATCTCTTAGATCATCTTACAGTGTGTAAGAAATTTGAGCGTCGTTTTAGTAAACTGCTCGCAAACTTTAGGCGTTTAGCGAATAGTAGATTTAAACTTGAGAGTGCATCTCACTCCTTCCGATCCATGTGCGATCACCTCGCAAATCGCACTGATTGATCTTAAACTAAATTCATGGTGGTTCAGATACGATGTACAACCATATGGAGCATCTCTTAAAGTGCTTCAACAAGACGACGGGCTGGAATGAGGATAACACGTACTCGAACATTTTGGCAACGTCAAATTCGCTTCTTGATTTCCAAATACCGAAGGGCGGTAAGCTAGAGATCTCGTCGCATGCGTCGCCCTATCTGGCTTCTTCTATGAGTCTTCTGAATTATCAGAATGTGAGTGGATCCCTTTGCTATATATATCTGAGTATTCGTCTCAAAAAGGCAAATGGGACAAAAGATATTTCACTACAGGACGCAATAGCAGGCTTTCGAATCATTGAGCCCTACGCGCTTTCACCTAAAAGCCCCTCAGCAATGGAGAATTACAGAAGAGCTTCACTTCTATATGGCAGAATGTACTTTCCTGGGTCTGCCCTTGAGGCCTTGATAATCAAACGTTTGCTGTCTAGGTATCAACTTTTGATCAAGTGTATCAGTAACCCACGGCTTCAGAAAAGTGGGACGATGATAGCGTATCTTCAGGAGAACACCCCCCGCTTTTCACGTGAGTACATTTATTCTACAAATGAAGCACTCATGGGATTCCGTTGTTTATACAATTTTGGCACCTCACCCAAACATCAGCTGGTGACTTCTCCGCCCAAATTCGATAATTCGGTTGTATCTGTAGGTGCAGAAGTTTGGTATGCGGCCATATCTATGAGTCCAGGACTATCGACCTCAATTCGTTATTCAACCCGCTCTACTTCTACGGGAAAGCCACTTACAATGACGCTAAGCTGCAACCCAATTTTGGGCCACGTGTCTTCCACTTACAATGTCAAGACTTCGGTCTCGTCGACTGTTTGTTCAAAATATGACTTCAATTGGTTCTCATACGCAAGTAATCTTTCGCTCGGTTTTGAGCTCTACAATTTCATGAAAAAACCTTCTTCGCCAAACAGCATTAAAGGGTACACAAGCTCATCCATACATCATGATGATCTAGCGCCACTATCTTCTGGCGAGTCTGACCACGCACAGGCGCATATCATGACACGGGGGAGGCTGGTTAACCCCATAGTACCCATCGGCAACCAATTTGTCGCCAGTTTAAGTATCCCCTCGAACGCACTTTCCAAAATAGCAGGAGAAGAAGTCATCTCGGAATTTCAAAAACTAGTGAAAGGAAGCAATTTTGCAAGCGTGATTAAGAGCTCGGTAAGTATAAGTGATCGAATGATAAAATTGCTATGGGTCGGTCGCTACAAAGACTTCCTTGTGAGTACTGGCATGAAGATGAGTCTCCAACATAAAACGCAAGCTCCGAAGCTTGAGAAGTTTGGAGTAGCATTCGCTTATTCTTGTTGAAGTAGATTTTCTGCTTGAAGTATAGATCTTCGATATAAGCGTATAAAGAGGGCCGCGCTAAAACGTCGCACCCGTGCATCGTAATTTAAAAAAGGTGTCGAAAAAGTTTTGTACAATAGCATCGAACGAGCCTACAGAAATGAAAAGCCAAGAGTTCTTTCGCTTGTTTAAGGACTCTAAATTGGCACAGGTTGCCTCACCTTTGTGTAAGACTGTTAGAGGGCCTAGTTTAGCGTCCCCCACCCATCAAATCATATATACTCCCAAAAGCAGTGCATCAAGATCTGACTATGGTATCAAGACAGCTTTGCCAAAGCAACTCGGAGCCTCTCACATAGCCTTCAATGACATTGACAACGCCAGAAGCATGCCAGATGTTGAGAAGCAAGCTGGGTCCCTTTACACACGATTGCGCTTTCAAGAGTCTGAGATTGTATTGAGAAAATCATATAACAAAGCCAATCCCCTTTTTGTGGGAGACGGGTCGAGATCTATGCAAGGAATGAAGTCGGATATGTCCGATAATGTCACGACCCAACTCAACATGAACCAAAACTCTTCTTTGCAGGAAGTGAAAATGGCTATTCTCGACAATCCGGGGTTGTACACCCAATTTAGAAAGTGGGTGCTTGAAAACAGTCCAGAATCTTTTATGTTGAATGTCCCATCCAAGTTCGACACTCTACTCAAAGATTTCATCTCAGGGGCAAAGAACGTCAAGAAGCGGGAACATGCTCTAAAGGATTTGATTAAATCACAATCTAGATCGAAAGCCCCTGGCGCCAGAAGCAGTGTGCAGGGAACAGCGGGTTTATCATATCTTCAAAGGGGAAGGCTTTCAAATTCCCCAAACGGGATCAAGCATGGAAGCATAGTACCTGGTAGACTTGTGAGGGAAAGAGAGGCTACTTTGGGGGGATTTGTCGCTAATGTAAATGAGAGAACAGTCATGTTGCAAGCCAATTTTGCAAAGAATTCCCCTGGAAAACAGACAAGACAATTTGTTCTTCCATTTAAGGTCACTGAAGCAGAAATTACTTCTAATGGGGCGGTCAGATTACATGCGGATGGTGTCAAGGTAGGATCGTGGATGCTGAGGTCCGACTTGGACAGCCACTCGGGTAATTACACGGCATCGAATCCTGACTTCGGCAGCTTAACAGAGAGAAATCGAAAGGACTCGTCTGCCCTCGAAAGTTTATTGGGATTGGTTTCAAGAACTCAAGACTAAAAGCATGCATATGTGGTATACACTTTGTAGTGTGTGACGGCTTAGAAAGTGTTTGACCCGATGACTGAAGGCACGCAGAATCTTAATGGGTAGCCGAGGCCGCTTTGTACTCGCTTTGATTAGATTATAGTTCGTCATTTTTCATTTTTGTTGGTGAAGTCGTAGTATTTGGATCTCTTCTCAAATTAGGTGGGGACCCTAATACCGAGTCTGGTGGCTCGGTCTTGTCTGGCAAAGCAGAAGAGTTTTTCACTCTTTTGTTCCGGGATAATTTGTTGTCCCTGGGTTTTCTCTTCTTAGGTTCGGCAGGAGGCAAGAAGCCAGTCATCTTCTTTTCCTCAGACGCAACCTTCAATCTCAAATTCTCTGCGAGAGCCTCATCTAACCTCGCGTCCACTTGATACCAAAGGAAAAAGCTCGATAATCTCGTCCCCGATTTTAAAATATCCTCCATACGAGTCTGAACATCTTTGATGGGTTTCATACTATTCTGAAATATTGGGATGAATTTCGATGGTATGTTATGAATTGTGAATGAGAACGCGGTATACTTGATGTGAGGTGGCACAAGCGGAGATATCGCCTTTTTTTTTTTCGTGGATAAGACCTTCCTTTTACCTCTCAAACTTCTGGGGTCTGATTTCGAACGTTTTTCGCATTCTTGGGGGTCTTTACCTTCGGCCAGCTCATCCTCCAAAGCTTTTGTTCCTCTTTTTGATTCCTCATCTTTTTGTTTTTTGAGCTCTGCTTCATACTCTGTGGATCTCTTCTCAAACTCTTCCACCTCATCAATGTTGTGAACCCACAAATGGCTAACTAAAATGTCATTGTAGTCTATTCCAGCTTCAGCTTCTTCAGGAAGGGGAAGTGTTGGCTTGAGTACCTCGCATATTGAGTCCTGTGGAATAATATAGCGCACGTTAGGATTCTCGAGAAACTCGAAGACCAATGTCGCGTTATGTAAATACCTTTCTTGGAAGGCAGTGAGCTTCATTGGATTGAAAATTTTTGGTTTGGGTGGCGGTTTCTTCTCAATGACTGGACGAGACTGATAGGGCCTTGGAAAGTCGGGCGGAAGAGAGAGTCCACGATTGAAATACAATTCGGCATGGTGGGGCTGTGGCCCCATTTGCTTCGCTCGCTCAATGTACTTTTTGAACCGGGAAATTTGTGGTTCTGAAGCTTTTCCCAGAGCCACCTCTTTCATTAGATCATTGAGTGAAAGATCAATTTTCGCTATAGCGTTTAGATTTGATATCATAACTGTGTTGTCAATCGACTGTAGATTAGTCGCTGATGTACGAACGGCGGGCGAAGATCCTGTTTTTGAGATTGTGCCTGGTGCAGACAAACGCGTTTGTGAACCAGTCATCCCGCCAAGAGCATTATTGTTTGGGTGCGCTTTCGTTGTCAAGGTCGCTTCTGCTGGGGCAATTAAAGATTCTGGGTTGGTAGATTTGGAACCCGAGCTGGAACTGAAAGCACTGCGTATATTTTGTTCCCTTTTGTTCGTGTCTGGTGGAGTCATGGCAGAATCCTGAGGAGACTTGTCAGATCCTCTCTTTATTTGGTGAGGCTCTTGAACCACTCTGGCTTGAATGGCTTCAGTTCTGGGTGTCTGATCAAATGAGTCTAGCGCAGAGGGCGCTTCATGCGTTATTTCAGTGCTATTGCGAGGGTCAGAGTAGTGAGGTGTGTTCTTTCCGTTACTCATGGTCGTACCATCGCCAGGTAGATTATTGACAGACGCACCAATAGTGGTGCGTGATTCCAGTGCTTTATTCGGCTCGATGATCTCAGAAGAATCCTGCTGGGCTCTTGTCTGTATCATTGTGGGAGAAGCAATATTTGTGGGTAAGTTTATTGATTTTTCTCGGGGTGAATTTTGAGCGTTTATAACTGTTCCGTCGGATGTCAGAGGATTTGGCTCCGATTCCCGCTCACCATTTGCCTTCTTTTCTTTTGTGACAATTGGTTCATTCATTCTTGGAAGCTCGGAAATTGCCTTTGACTTTTCCGAGCGTGAATCTTTCGCAATGAAGATACGAATCTCCATCGTGTGCGGACCTAGGGTGATGGAGGACTCGCATAGCTTCGACATGACATCCCTAGCATTTACGTCTGGGCTCAAGACTGGAGTTCTTGTACGAGCCTCCAATGAATTGGTTGTGGCTTTGGCGAATCGGCGCTTATTTTCACGATCGCTCAAGATTTCCTTTTGTTTCTCTTTGTCCATCTCCGCAAGTTTCTTTGCGTAAGCCGTTTGCTTTACCCAGTGGAGTCTGAACATTGGAGCATGAAACACATATGAATTTCTCGATCTTATAAGAGAATTATAAAGAACAGCAGAGTCTTTGATGGTTAACGGGCTTTTAAGAATTTCATCGTAATGTCCATTAGGTGGTTCATTATACGAAATTGGAAGATCTTCCAAAATAGTGAAGGGTCTGATGATTGCGTTATCTAGAGCTTTCTGCTCAGCCTCAATTTCTTCTCTCTTCGCCGTAGTGATACGGCGTCTCATTCGGGCCGGCATCTCGGTCTGCTTTATCTATATTACCCTTATTAGAGCTGTCACTCTTTCCACCGAGCGGGCGCGTGTTTCTGGCACGATCACGTGAGGGCAAAATAGTTATACACTCTCAATCAAGCAAAAGAATGCAAGATATCATGATACGATTCTCCAACGAAAAATTAGGCTAATCTTTCTTTTTTTTTCATTTGTAAAAAAGCTAGAGAACAAATAAAGGAAGAAGGTATGAAGGTAGGTCACATTTTGTTTATACTCTCGAGCTCGTGAATTTAGTTGCCTGTATAATCTATAAAGAACCCTCCAAAGATTCGAGACCCTGAATGAAAAGCGTTACCATATTTTCCAATTCATTTACGAGATGTGCAGATGACACAGAGTCCGTGAACAACTCGCTTTCTAGCGCGGGAATAATGGGGAATTTAATGAAATCTTTGTTAGCCGTGGGTCTTGAGATTGCGGGGAGGTGAGGTCTCAAATTCGACCCGCCCAAGAGAGGCTGAAGAGGGAAACTCCCGTGAAGCGGCGCTGATTTTGGACCTGTAGAAATCATGATACTCTTTTTGTGTCGCTGAGAAACGCTAGCTTCTATAATTCTGTCTTTACTTTCAATATGTTCATCGATTTGGTTGTCTTTTTCGGTGACTGGTGTCATGGAAGTCACATTGGATACAAGAGAAGGGTTGATGCCAAATTGATTAACATTCTCATTCAAGCGCCTAGAATCAGGTGTGTCGTTCATTAAAGTGGAAAAAGCATTGTGTGAGTTCGAAGGAACTGGCATTTGGATTCTTAATGAGGGTTTTTCTCTTTTAGCTTGGGGTTTCGCGATTGGTCCGCCAATAGGTGAAGATTGTGTAGAAGACCCCAATGATACGCCTGATACTGCCGTTGCAGAGGCCGATGAAAGGTTGGTCGATGGTATGTGCTCCAGAACAGCATGTACACCGGATATTTTGGTCTGAGTCTGCTCGGTATTCACCTTGAAATTGATGGGTAAAAGCATGGGGTTGTTATTTGCTTGTAGGGGTCTCATAGATCTTGAAGGACTATGACCGGTGGTAGCGTCTGTCAATGACTCATTAATCACTGAGATAGGAGAGGGTGTTTCCTTTTTGCTATACTCAGCAGAATGCGGTGGTGTTTGCGGTATTTGCTCACCGAGCATGATTTTAGCGCCAGCCGAAACGGAGTTCCCTGAGTTTGAGATTGTGTTCTTGCGATTGCGAGAACTGTTTGTTGGAGAATTGGTTCTTGGCTCTCCGGCACTGCCACTGCCTTGTGCTTTTAATGTTGGAGGCTTGCTGAGCTGGTGAAGAGTGTTTTGAGGAGATTGATGCTGGGAAATTGAGCGTGACGCGGCCAAATTAATCTGAGACATTGATTTTGTTTCTAGTCCGATTCTAGACATACTCTCCATATCTGGAATCTCAATTGTTGGGGAGCTCATCAAGAGCGAATCTGGAGCTGACATATTCGCTAGGCGTGGGACTTCGAATTTCGTGCTCCCGGAGGCGAAAGGTTCTAGGCGTGGGGAATTTTCTTCTTCAAAAAGAGATACTAAAGATTTCGGTATGTTTGACGAATTGATGGTAGCCAAATTTGTAGAGCTGCCTCTGAGTGCATTTCTTGGAGATGGAATAATGCCTGGTGACTGGTCCTCTAAAGCTCTGCCCCCGGGTACGTGATGATTCGTCAGAAACGTACGATTAGTAATCGTTTCGCTCGACCTCGTGTCGATGGGACGGTGGCTGTAGTCGATTGTCTCTCGAGCCATTGTATGACTGACCTCGTCTGAACCTTCAGACCTAGTCATATAGTGTTCAGTTTCATCACGAGTGTCGAGATCATTTGCCAAGATATACTCTTTAGAGCTCAAAGAATCAAAGTCCCACTTCACCAGGAGGTGGTCTGAAAGCTCCCTGTCGTCCTCCTCTGCCTCGCCAAGAATGTAGACGGAGTCTCTCGATGAGTTTCTATCACGCCAAAGAAGATATCTCGAGATTAGCTCCTTTAAGACAGATGTAGGGTGGCTTTTGTATTGCTTTACAAGCTTGCATTTCGACAATTCATCTGCCGATGGGCGTTCTTTGGGACTTTCATCTAGACAGAGCGCGATGCACTCTTTAAGGGCAAGCGGATATTCCCTTCCCTCTAATCTCGGCGGAGCCTGTTTTTCAATCATGGTCATCGCCCACGTCGCGTTCTTGTCGCAGTATGGAGGATTACCTGTCGCGAGCTCATAGACCGTTATTCCCAAAGACCATATGTCAGCCTTGAAATTATAATAATCCCCTTCCCTTATCACCTCAGGAGCCATCCAAAATGGAGTTCCGGCTATTGTGGTCCTCTTGGCGGCGGTGGTGGTTAGCTGTGCTGCTACACCGAAGTCACAAAGCTGCACGCGTCCCTCATTTGTGACCAATATGTTTGCTGCTTTCAAATCCCGGTGGATCACCCCTAGTTTGTGTACCGCCAGAAGCGCCATTAAGACCTCCCGCACTATGATGCCGATGTACTTCTCCTCGAACAAGCCTGCTTTTAGCAAAGTCCGCATCGAACCTCCTTCGCAGTAATCCATGATAATCCAGAGCTTGGTATCGTCGAGTATCAGGCCGTAATAGTGGGTAACATTTGGAGCATTCTTGAGGTCCGCTAAAAACTGGATTTCTTGTTGCACATCAACGACTTCATCGTACTTTGTATCGAGGTCCAACACTTTGATCGCAACTGGCTTTTTTGTTTGTTTGTGAAATCCTTTGTAAACAATCCCGAATTTACCTCTCCCAATTATCTTTGTACGTTGATAGGCTACTACGCTGGACATTATTTGCCTGTGGAGATTGTAGTCTTGTTGTATTCTTGAGTTGCAGATGATCAATCACCGTCTTATCTGAGACGATATTGTGTGCTGTGCAGTCTTCCCGGGGCTGCATTGGATGCGTCGCTGAATTGGTTTCATCAAGTAGAGGCAAGGCTTTAAAATCAATACATTTCTCGCCTTTTTCAGACACGGAAACTTGCAAAGGCATACCAGTGTATCTTGATACGAAGATGATCATTTTTTTGTTTGGCGTGTCGAGGAGGAAAATTCTGTGTCTTTATTGAGCTAGATGTTGTTCATTAATCACATTTTTGCGCATTGCGCTGCAAATGATTTAAATACACCCCACGAGATCATAGAAAGTTTTGGAAACCACCCTGTTTCGCTCATTGAGCAAAGAGAGGCAGGAATCTCTTGCAGTCATTCGGCCAGGTAGATTTTTAGAAATCTGCCCGGAAGCTCTGCTGGAGAAAAGGTGGAAAAGCTTTTGGAAATAATTGTACCAGCATGAATGGGTTCTTCGAAAGGACTTTACAGCACTCCATCATTTTAATCTCGGATCATATGTCCCGATCCATGATACCAAGGACAAACACTCGAGGCAATGCCTTCTTTGCGGCCTTCGAGGTAACTCCAATGCGATTCTTAATCACATTTATAACTTTTGTGAGAGTTCTCAGTTTTGATGGAAAAATGTTGGCCTCCGGTCAACCATGAACCTCAGTGAAATGCTCGCGCCTCTCGATACATCCTCATCCAATCTCACGAAGATAAACAAGTTTGTAAAAGTTGTCTACAGAGTCTACTTGAGAAGACTCAGGGAAGTACATCAAGGTGTCCCGGTTACTCCCCTCCTGGTTAGAGAATTAACCAGGGAACTTGGTC